>VSMD01013825.1:0-11260 GCA_008750895.1 Mirza zaza | reverse complement strand
AGAATGGAAGGAAACACTAGGCCTCCACCATCCTGTCCCCACTGGGACCACCTGGGAGTCAGGAGGAACTTCTCCCTGTGGCAAGGAGAGCAAGAGGAGCCCAGTAACCCATGTCCTCACCTGGGACATGGACAGACTTCACTGCAGTCCTCATAGGACTAAGTCCAGTTGAGGGAGCTACCTGGAGTCCACATAGCTGTGCTTCCCTCAGAGAACGCTGTGACTCTATGGCCTCATCTGCTGTGGCCCCATGGCTACTGTGCTATGCTATCTTGGAATTGGGACTAAGGCTGGAGTGTGTCTTGCTCCAGGGGTGAGTGGCCATGGCTCCCCTATGTCCCTGAGGCTATGCTACCACAGAACCACCTCAGCTGCTAGCTTGATGTCCCCATGCAGAGCTGCCAGTAGCTGTCACACCCATCCCTGTGGGGCCAAGTGGAGGTGGAGCTCTTTATTCAAAGAGTAAAATTACTCTTTGAATGTATCAATAATTTGAAATATAAAAAATCCAAATAGATGAGTTTGTATGAAAAGAAACTCCAGTTTTTTATTCTACTGCTATGCTTTGTAAAATATGGGGTATTTAAAAAATTAAATCCTGAGTAGAATAAAGGAATCGAGAAAAAAGCAAGCAAGTGCAAAGAGTTAAAAGATATAGACTGGCTGAATGGATTAGAAAACATGGCCCAAATATATGCTGCCTACAAGAAACTCACTTTATCTGTAAAGACACATATAGACCCAAAGTGAAAGGATGAAAAAAGATACTCCATAAAAATGGAATACAACAGCAAGCAGGAATAGGTATACTTACATCAAACAGACTTTAAATTAAAAATGGTTAACAGAGATGAAGAAGGTAATTATATAATGATAAAGAGAGCAATTAAACAAAATGATATGGCAATTATAAATGTATATGTACCCAATACCAAAGCACCCAGATATATAAAGCAAATATTATTAGATCTAAAGGGAGACTCCAGTGCAATAATAAGTAGGGTCGTTAACATCACACTCTCAGCATTGGACAGATTGTCTAGACAGAAAATCAACAAAGAAACATTAGATTTAAATTGTACTTTAGACTAAATGAACTTAACAGATATTCACAGAACATTTCATCTAATAGCTGTAGAATACACATTCTTTTCATCAGCACATGGAATATTTTCCAGGATAGACCACATGTTAGGCCACAAAAAAGCCTGAACAAATTTAAAAGAATTGAAATCATATCAAGTATCTTTTCTGACCATAATAGAACAAAACTAGAAATAAATAACAAGAGGAACATCAAAATAGTGCAACATGAAAATTAATCAACATGCTCCTAAATGACCAATGAGTCAATGAAGAAAATAAGAAGGAAATTAAAAAATTTCTTGAAACAAATTAAAATAGAAACAACACACTAAAACCTATGGGATATAGCAAAAGCAGTTCTAAGAGGAAGTTTACAGCGATAAACACTGACAACAAAAAATAAATAAAAAATTTCAAATAAACAACCTAACAATCTCAAGGAACTAGAAAAACAAAAACAAACCAAACCCATGATTAGTATAATAAAAGAAATAATAAAGATCAGAGCAGAAGTAAACTGAACTGAGATTGAAAAATACAAAAGATCAACAAGTGAAAGTTGGCTTTTTGAAAAGATAAACAAAATTGACAAACCATTAGCTAGACTAACCAAGAACAAAAGAGAAAGACTCAAATAAATCAGATATGAAAAGAAGACATTACAACTGAAACCAGAGCAATACAAGGGATCATTAGAAACTATTATGAACAACTATATGCCAACAAATTAGAAAATCTCACAGAAGTAGATAAATTTCTGGACACATACAGCCTACCAAGATTGAACTAAGAAGAAAAAGGAAACTTGAATGGATTAATTACAAGTAATGAGATTAACATCAGTAATAAAAAGTCTCCAGTCAACCCAGGACCTGATGGCTTCACTGCTGAATTCTACCAAACATTTAAAGAACGAAAACTGATTCTTCTCAAACTCTTTTGGAAAATTACGGACGAGGGAATTCTTTCAAACTCATTCTATGAAGCCAGCATTACCCTGACACCAAAACCATTCAAGGACACAACAAAAAAATGAAACTATAGGCCAGTATCACTGATGAACATAGATGCAAAAATCCTCAACAAAGTACTAGCAAATTGAATTCATCAACACTTTAAAAAGATTATTCACCATGATCAAGTGGGATTCATCCTCAGGATGTAAGGATGGTTCAATATGCACAAATCAATAAATGTGATACATTGCATCAACAGAATCAAAGATAAAAATGGTATTATCATCTCAAAAGATGCAGAAAAAACATTCAATAAAATTCAACATTTCTTCATGATAAAAACTCGCAATAAACTAGGAATAGAAGGAACAGACTTCAAAATAATAAAGGCCATATATGACAAACCCATAGCTAATATCATATTGAATGGGGAAAAGTTGAATGGTTGATCTCTAAGATCTGAAATAAGACAAGGATGCCCACTTTCACCACTTTTATTCAATGCAGTACTGGAAGTCCTAGCCAGAGCAACTAGGCAGGAGAAAGAAATAAAGGGCATCTAAATTGGAAGTGAAGAGATCAAATTGTCCCAGTTTACAGATGATATGATCTTATATAATATATGGAAAATCCTAAAAGCCCAACCCCAAAAGACTCTTAGAACTGATAAATAAATTCAGTAACATTGCAGGATACAAAATAAGTATATAAAAATCAGTATTTCTATACCCCAACAATGAATTAGAGGAAAAAGAAATGAAGAAGGCAAACCCATTTGTAATAGCTACAAAAAAAGAGAAATAACTAGGAATAAATTTATTCAAGGAAGTAAAAGATGTCTACAAGGAAAACTATAAAACACTGATGAAAGAAATTGAAGAGGACAAACAAAAAAATGGAAAGACATCCTTTAGGCATTGATTGGAAGAGTTAATATTATGAAAATGACCGTACTACCAAAAGTGATCTATAGATTCAATGCATTCTCTATCAAAATACCAATGACATTCTTCATAGAAATAGAAAAAGCAATCCTAAAATTCACATGGCACCACTAATGACCTCAAATAGCCAAAGCAATACTAAGCAAAAAGAACAAAGCTGTAGGCATCAAACTACCAGGCTTCAAAATATAATACAAATGTACAGTAACGAAAATAGCATGGTACTGGCATAAAAACAGAGACATAGAGCAATGGAACAGAGTAGAAAACACTGAAATGAGTCCATGTATTTATAGCCAACTGATTTTTGACAAATGCATTTTCAACAAGAACGAGAACATTCACTGGGGAAAGGACAGTCTCTTCAATAAATGGTACCAGGATGACTGGATATCTATATGTAGAAGAATGAAACTAGACCCCTGTCTCTCACAATATACAACAATCATCTCAAAATTGATTAAATACTTGCATGTAAGACCTGAAACTATGAAACTACTAGAAGAAAACATAGGGGAAATGCTTAAGGACTGCAGTCCCCTATCCCTGGGCTGTAGACAGGTATTGGTCCATGGCCTGTTATGAACTGGGCCACACAGCAGGAGGTGATCGGCAGGCAAGCCAGCAAAGTTCATCTATTTATAGCCACTCCCCATCCCTTGCATTATGGCATAAGCTCCACCTACTGTCAGATCAGCTGTGGCATTAAATTCTCATAGGAACTCGAACCCTACTGTAAACTGCACGTGAAGGATCTAGGTTGCTGCTCCTTTTGAGAATCTAATGCCCGATGACCTGAGGTGGAGCTGAGGCAGCAATGCTAGTGCCAGGGAGTGGCTGCAAATACAGATTATCATTAACAGAGAGGTTTGACTGCACAATAAATGTAATGCACTTGAATTATCCGGAAGCCATCCCTCCCAACCCTTGCCCTGGTCCATGGAAAATTTGTCTTCCATGAAACTAGTTCCTGGTGCCAAAAAGGTTGGGGACCGCTGCTTTAGGACGTTGATCTGGGCAGAGATTTTATAGAGGAGATCTCAAAAGCAAAAGCACAGGCAATAAAAGCAAAATAGGCTGGGCATGGTGGCTTGCGCATGTAATTGTAAAACTCTGGGAGACTGAGGAAGGAGGATCGTTTGAGGTCAGGAGTTCAAGACTAGCCTGAGCAAGAGAGAGACTGCGTCTCTACTAAAAATAGGAAAAGTTAGCCAGGCATGGTGGTGTGTGCCTGTAGGCCCAGCTACTTGGGAGGCTGAGGCAGGAGGATCACTTGAGCTCAGGAGTTTGAGGTTGCTATGAGCTCTGTCTCAAAAAGCAAAACAAAAAAAACCCAAAAAACAAAAGCAAAATAGACAAATGAGATTTTATCAAACTAAAAATCTTCTGCACAGAAAAGGATACAATCAACCAAGTGAAGAGACAGCTTGCAGAGTGGGAGAAAATATTTGCAAACTATTCATCCAGCAAGGGATTAATATCCAGTACATATAAAGAACTCAAACAACTCAACAGCAAAAAACCCAAATAATCTGATTAAACAATGGGCAAATGAGCTGAATAGACATCTCTCGAAAGAAGACATACAGATGGCTAATAGGTGTATGACAAAATGTTCAACATTTCTAATTATCAGGGAAATGCAAGTCAAAACCACAGTGAAATATCACCTCTCCCTAGTTAGAATGGCTATTATGAAAAAGACAAAAAGTAACAAATGCTGGTGAGGATGTGGAGAAAGGGGGATCTATTGGTGGGAATGTAAAGTAGCACAGCCATTGTGATAAACAGTATGGAAGTTCCTTCAAAAACCAAAAAATAGTATTGGTGGGACTGCAAACTAGTACAACCTCTATGGAAAGTAGTATGGGGATAACTCCAAGAACTAAAAGTAGACCTACCATTTGATCCAACAATTCTACTGCTAGGTATTTACCCAAAGGAAAAAAAGACATTTTATAAAAAAGACACCTGCACTCGAATGTTTATAGCAGCACAATTCACAATTGCAAAGATGTGGAAACAATCCAAGTGCCCACCAATACACGAATGGATTAATAAAATATGGCATATGCATACACAGAGTTCTACTCAGCTATAAAAAAATGGTTATCTAGGATGTTTTATTAACAGTGTGGATGGAACTGGAGACTATTCTTCTAAGTGAAGTATCACAAAAATGGAAAAACACCACATGCACTCAATACTAAATTGGAACTAATTGATCAAAACTAATGTGCACATATGGAAGTAAAACTCAACGGAAATCAAGCAGGTGGGAGGGGGAGGAGAGGATAGGAAAATTCACACTAATGGGTACAATGGATACAATCTGGGTGAAGGACACACTTATAATTTCAGTTCAAATGGTACAAAAGCAAATTATGTAACCAAGATGTGAGTACCCTTGTACTACTCTGAAATTTTTCAAAAAAGGTTCATTGTGTTGTACCATTAAGGAAAAAAAAAAGAAAACTGAAAACAGAGCTACCATGTGATCCAGCAATCCCACTTCTGAGTATATATCAAATAGAAATGAAACCAGTATGTTGAAGAGATATCTGCACTCCCACGTTTATTGCAGCACTATTCACAATAGCCAAGATACTGAACCAACTTAACTGTCCTTCAACAGGTGAATGGATAAAGAAAGTGTGGTATATACACAATGGAATGCTCTTTAGCCATAAAAGAGAATGAAATCCTGTCATTAGCTGCAACATGGACGAGCTTGGGGAACATTATGTTAAGTGGAATAAACAAGGCACAGAATAATAAATACCACATGCTCTCACTCATATATAGACGCTGAGAAAGTTGAGCCCATAGAAGTAAAGAATAGAAGAGTGGTTGGTAGAGGCAGGGCAGGGATGGGAGGAGGGATGGACAGGGAGAGATTGGTTGCCTTCTTCCCTTACTGTGGCCTGACTCATTCTTCCCACCTGCGTAGGGCAGATGCCATTGAAGACTCTCCCAGTTCCTCAGTCCAAATGACCTTCTCCCCCGTCCCTTCCCTCCTGCAGCACACAGCCTGGTCTGTTCTGTTTCATGTCCCCGGCACTAGCTTTTCTTCTAAGTTGTGAATTTCTTAAGCCAGGGTCTAATTTGATTCCTTGAGTGGATGTAATATGTGCTTTGCGTGTAGTAGCTGATCTACATGTGGGCTGAGTAAGCAGCACGTGCTACAGAATCGTGGCCTCTGGAGGGTCTGTGTGCCACTCTAGTGCCTCCTGCTGTTCTCTGTGTGAGGCAGGTGGAGAGGGTGGCAGGCACAGCCCCAGGTGCACTGTCACCTGCTGCACCTTGCTACTTCGTCACAGCACTCCTCCTTGCTGAGTTCTGCTGTGGCCTCAAAATCCTTCTCCAGGGCAGCACGCCTGGCTGTCACAGCCCATCCATCCAAGGTGACAGGTGACACAATCAGGTCTCTCCAACCTGTATTGTGGAAAAATCACGCTAACTTTTTCAAATGATTATTTTGTTTATTTGTTGGTTTAAAAATCAGATAAAAAAGGATATAGCTCTTTGGAAAAATCTTCTGCAAGATAAAAGGGTCAGGAATCTTGCTGGGACATCCCGTATGTGCCTGAATCTGGCACTTATGTGGGTGCACTGCGTTGGGAGAGGAAAACGGGGAACCCCGTGGCTAGCTCACCGTCTCTCGTAGTAAAAGGGGCGGTCATGAGGAAATGGGTATGAGAAGCGTCTATCCACCAGAGGGAACAGGCAGGACGGCAGATCTCAAGCTGTGCAAACCGGAG
Organism: Mirza zaza; assembly: GCA_008750895.1. Classification (NCBI taxonomy): domain Eukaryota; kingdom Metazoa; phylum Chordata; class Mammalia; order Primates; family Cheirogaleidae; genus Mirza; species Mirza zaza. The sequence continues at coordinate 4,513 of VSMD01013825.1, read as the reverse complement.
CAAAAAAGATGGCTTGGAGAAGGATCTCCCGGGGAGAGATGGAGTGTTCCAGAACACTTTCCGCTGTCTCACTCACGATGGGAATAGCAAAGCCTTTTCATACTGCTTTGTAATCCCAAAGCAATGCTTGAAACAGGTGGAGGAAGTTTCTAGAAACTACTGGAAAGCTTCAAACAGTTTAGGAAAACCAGTTTGGTGAGGTGAGCTCTCACCTAACCTACATAAATAACCAGAGAAGAGGACGTTATGGTCTCTGTCAGGTGGGTGAATCAAGGCTGGGGAGAGAATTGGTTAAGGCCACGCAGCTAGTTATTGGAGGAGCCAGAATCTGAGCTCTGCCTGGCTCTGAGGTCCAAATTCTGTTTCCTACACCAGGTATAGTACGGAGGGCTGTACCTAAAATGCCTATACCATCTTGATCCGGTTGGTGCTGAAGTCCACGAGAGGCTTGTGAATGAATGAAGCTAATGTTTTGCTGAGATGCTGTTTGCAGCCCTGTCTCCCCCTTGTTCAGTCCTCACCCTCCTATGCCTGCTACTTGGGGTGCCCCGAATGTGGCCATGTACTTGTAGGGCACTGTGCCTCTGCTCATTGGTGACCCCTGCCTGCAGCGGCCTTGCCCACCATCTCTGCCTGTTGAAACCTAACGCAGTGATCCAGAGCCGATGGAGCTCTCTGGGGACACCTTCCTGGTTCCCCTCAGCAGAGTCAAACCCTTCCTCTGGGTTCTCATGACACTGGATGCCAGCACCTGTCACACCCTGCCCTGTACTGGGGCAGCTTGTTTAGCTCTCTCTCCCCCGACAGTCTCCCAGCTCCCAGGGCAAGGATGGAGGCTTAATCATCAGCCCCGGGGGAACTCGGCCACGGAGAGCTGAATTCAGACGGTCCTGCTGAGCCTCGGATGAATCCAGGCCACTGCGAGTTAGCCTTAGGGACCTCGCTGTCTTAACTTGTTTAAGAAACCCTGGAGTGTCATAGAATGAAATCCATTACTAACATCTTCCGTGTGGTCCAAGTCACTTGTCACTCAGGGCGACGGAGAGATTAAATTGGCACAGTGAGGCTGGCTCTTCCTAGCGCCGTGTTGATTGCTCTCAGCACAGCACAGCACTCTGTGAGTGTCCAGTGTCTTTCGGGTCCTTAGGTGGTGGTGGGCCAGAGGACACTGGTCAGGATCGTATTTTTCCTTCTTAAAAACACGGATGTCGTGGTTTCCATTTTCTAACTTTTCAAGTTTGCTGGCTCCAGGGTCTTAGGAGTAATGCCCTGCGGCTGGCACTGCGGCACCTGTCAGCCCCCCAGGATCCATCATTTGTCCTTGCTGAGCTGGGGAGAGCCTCCCTGCCCCCGTTTCTCCTTGGTGTTTCCTCTGGACTGGGTGTGATACTTTATTGATCAAAAGCTGCCTGTCTCCAGAAGGCTGATTCTGTTTTTCAAGGGTTGTTTTTGAGAGCAGTTCATTTTAAACTGGTAAATTTGATTGGACTTCACTTCCACCGAAATGTGTTATATGTGCTATAGACTTAGCAGTTTGAGATGAGTTTTGAAAAAAGAACAGTTCAGCCTATTTTGTGACATTTTGTGTGTGTGACTAATTAGGGCTCTGCAGTGCACCGTGAAACTCGCAAGGTACCACGTAAACACCCAATCATAGCACATTTCTTGTTTGAAACTGTGTTAGTAAATTGAACATCTGTGTTATACGAATATACCGTATTAGCAAATTGAACATCTTTTATTGATTCACCTTGTTAAGCAGGAAAATAATCCTTATGGCTTTATAAAGCTCCTGTAAGTTCTGGTAGGTGCCATTTTGGAAATGAATTACATTGAATAAATGAAGGCAGATGTCAAGCATTTAATTGGCCTTCTCTCCCAGCTGGCTCTGTCAATTTTGGAACCATTGTCAGAGATGATACAGTTCACTGATATGAAACTGACATAGTGGGTTAAATGCTGCTGGTCTCTGGAGAGGAGAAGCTGGTTCTGCAGAGTTAATGTTTAATACCTGGCTAATGCAATCGTAGCCTGGTCTTCACAGAGTTTTCTGTGAAAGTTCCTCCAGTGACAGAGAGGAATGGGGAAGAAGACTGCGACAGTTTACCCCAAGTGGCCTGCAAAATTTAAAGTCTTGAGCCTTCTGTTAAGTGTTCAAGAGCTTTTGTTTTCTACTCCATGTTAACAGTTTCCTCCAAATCTTCAACCAAAAGGGTTTGACTGGGAATAGGTGTCTTTTAATTCTATGGTTTCTGGAACTCTCAGGCTCAGATACCTTGCTTGAGAAGCAGGTATAAAACTGAGGATAAAAAGGGTATAAAAAAAGGATGCCAGAAAACAACCAAAGTAATTTTGGTGGTTAAAATGTAATTCTCAAGCAAGGAAAGGAGGGTTGCTAAGCGACAAGAGGCAGAGGCTGGGGTTGGATTTGCCTTTAGGGTGGCTACTCAGTTGGGACGGATTGGCCGCGGGGGACCGAGGCAGGGAACCAGGTGATGTGTTGCCTCAGTCATCAGTGGAGATGATGGTGGCCTGGTCCCACCTGGCACCTGGGGCTGGAAGCGAAGTGGACAGATCCCGTCACGAGGCAGCCCCAGGAATTGATGGGACATGGTGACTGCCATGTGAGGAGGGGGAGGAGGGGAGAATAGGTCCCTTGATTAGCAGATGCTGGACACTGCCGTGTGCCTGGCCCTGTGCTGGGCATTTCAAACCCCGTCCTCATTGGAACTGCGCAGCCACCTCGGGTGATCAGTTTGGGCAACTCCGATGGGAGCCTGGGCTTAGTGAGGTTGAGGATGTGTCCAAGGTCGCCCATTCTGCACAGCAGAACCCATGTCTAAACTCAGAATGGTTCAAGGGGTGTTTGTGAGGCGGAATCAGAGGTCTCAGAGATAGTCTAGATGGGGGAGGGAGAGAGTAGGAGTGGGAGAGTTGTCCCTACCCTTCTCCTCCCATAAATATTAGCGCCGGAACCTTCTTATTCACAGACAGGCCCACCAGCCCTGTATGATCCACCCTGTTCCGGCCTCTTGGAAAGAACACTGGACATAGAGTCCAGTGGCCCAGGACCCTTCCTCCGCCCCCCTAGCTGGTTGCATTCAAGTCACTTTGCCTCTCAGAGCTTCTGCGTCGTCCTCTGAAAAATGCCAATACTGGTTTCACTGTGGAAATGAAAGATAACCGTGTAAAAAAGACAGCGCCAGGCCCAGCACTGTGGTGATGCTTGTTACCCAAGTTGGTTCATTCCATGCCCTTAGATAATGTTGCATTTTACTAAATTTGGGGAGTTCTGACTTGTGGCACATGGTTGGACTTTGATAAATGTCTGTAACATGAAAAGGAGATAATTCTTACCCATCGAATTTGTCAATATTGGTGTGTATCCTGTTTTGTCCAACAAGATTGAGTGTCTCTTGTTTTGGAGTCAGCAACAGGCCACCCATGAAACATCTGTGAAGTCCCCTTCTGGTGAGAGTCGTCACTCTATGTCCTGGCCAGTGCGCTCAGAAAACATTAGCTCTAAAAATGTCACCCGCAGAACCCGCAAATGAGCTTTCCTGTCCTTTGCACCTTGTCAGAGGCGAACACTGCCCCCTGTTGGCCATTTGCTGTGTGCACATTGTCGCTGTCTGGCTTTTTTCTTAGTTGTGGCTGTTTACATAAAGAAGTCCTGGTGGTTCACGGAAGATGTACTGAGAACCTCAGATCCCGCAAGAGAAGGGCTGATGAAGGTGAGTCGATGTCATTTTAAATGAACGTTGCGAAAGAAGTTTTAAAAGTCACAGTACTTAATATCATGTTAGTAATTTAAATCAGTCTACCCTTGTGTATTCATTTCTTAGGGCTCCCATAACAAAGTAACAGGAACTGGGTGATTTAAAACACAGAAATTGATTGTCTCGTAGTTCCAGAGTCTGGAAGTCTGAAATCAAAAAATCGACAAGGTTGCTTTCTTTGGAGGGCAGAAAGAGAGAATGTATTCTAGGCCTCTCTTCTAGCTTCTAGTAACCCCAGGGGTTCCTCAGTTTGGAGACGGTTTCTCCCTCTGCCTTCATATCATTTCTTATCTACATGTGTCTGTCTTTGTCGAAATCCTCCCTTTTTATAAGGACACAATCATATTGGATTAGGGACCACCCCAATGCCCTCATCTTGACTTCATCATCTGCAAAGACCTCTTTTCCAGGCCAGGCGCGGTGGCTCACGCCTGTAATCCTAGCACTCTGGGAGGCCAAGGTGGGCAGATTGCTCGAGGTCAAGAGTTCGAAACCAGCCTGAGCAAGAGCGAGACCCCATCTCTACTATAAATAGAAAGAAATTAATTGGCCAACTAATATATATAGAAAAAATTAGCCAGGCATGGTGGCGCATGCCTGTAGTCCCAGCTACTCGGGAGGCTGAGGCAGAAGGATTGCTTGAGCCCAGGAGTTTGAGGTTGCTGTGAGCTAGGCTGATGCCACGGCACTCACTCTAGCCTGGGCAACAAAGCGAGACTCTGTCTCAAAAAAAA
>VSMD01013821.1:0-18610 GCA_008750895.1 Mirza zaza | reverse complement strand
CCAGGCCTCATTGGCTCTTAATAACTCAGACCAAGTGGCGACTCCCAAATCAGTGCCCTCCCAAGTTCCAGCCCTGTGGGTTCAGTTACTTAATCCAAGTCTCTGATCGGAAGTTCCTCAGGCACTGTGACTCAGGGTACCCGAAAGTGACCCACAGGCCTTCCCCAGCCTGCTCTGCTCCCAGAGGCTCACCTCAGCTGTAAGCCCAATGCCTTCCCTTCCTCTGCACCCAACTTAGCCAATCTGCAGTGTCCCACTCATTCCACCTTCCTGCTATCTCACTGGTTTGTCCTCTTTTTTGGCCCCTTCTCCCTGGATTACTGCTGGTGCTTCCCGCTGCCCTCCCTGCCTCCACCTCTCCCTCCCATCTGCATGGTGCCCAAGTGTCCTACCAACCTGCCCTCCTCACTCTCCAGTGGTTCCCCTCTGCTTTCAGGACACACCACTCTCCCTGAGACAGCCCTGGTCATCTTTCCACCTGGCCCCGCCCCGCTACCTCCCCTCCCCCTTCCAGTGCCACAGGCAGGCACAGGAGCACCTGGCAGTTCCCCACTGGCCCTGAGCTTTCTCCAGCCTCCAGCCTTCTGCTGTTCCCACCACCCCCAGTCATCCTCCCATTCTTCTAGGAGGCCACAGCTTAGAAGTCACCTCCTCTGAGCTTGGGTCATCGTGAAAGCTCCTGCTGTCCTCAGCCCACAGCCTCCTCTGATGGGCTTTGGGCCTTTGCCCCTGACCCCTCTACTGTGGCAGCAGTGACCTGCTGACCTCTCCCCCTGCATTTTATGCAAGCTCCTCCTGACGGTGCCTCCCCACACCCTCTCCCCCTGCAAGACTCCTCAGCCCACCCTGGGGTGGGCTGTGTGTGGTCCTCCTCCTCCTGCCTCCCCAGATGACCCGTGCGTTACCATCTTCCTACACACTGACGCCACTGCACAAGCTCCTCCACGCTCCAGGCTTGACGGTCAACTCTCACCAGCCACCTCCAGAGAGGACTCAGCATCTTCCCTCGTCCCCACAGCCTGCTCCTCCCCTGACAGCCTCTGTCTCAGTTCCTTGTCCCCACTCCCGGCAGGATGACACCAACACGCAGGGCCAGCCCGTACCCCCGGCCTCTGCACATGCTCGTCCCTCTGCCTGGAATGCCCTTCACACGCTCATTCCCTTGGAAAACATCCACTTGTTCTTCCAAATCTTTCATGAGTTTCCACTTTCGCAGCAAAACCTTCCCTTACCCCCAGCCCCACCCCCTTCCAGGACTTGCACTGACTTCCAGCCAGGCTGGAGGGACTGTGACCTTGGGCCTCAGTTTCCCCATCTATAAACTGGACACAAAGAGAGCAAATTCAAGGTTTGGCAAAGCAGAACTGGGCCCCAAGTCAGCTACTCCTTCCCTAAGCGGTAGTTGTTATCCTCAGCGTTGATGACACCTGTGTGTCCCAGCCCTGGTGGCAGTCCCTCCCTCACACAGCTGTGTCCAGCTGAATCAGTCGCCACATATTCTGGCACTAAAAAATGGAGCCCAGGGGAGGCGAGTGAGAGGCCAGCTCTGTCCCCTCCCCCACCCCGGGATCCTGTTGGGACAAACGTCTTGGCTCAGTGGGTTGAAAAGGAAAGTCAGAATTCTGAGGCATGAATCGCTGTGCCCACTGACTCACTTCCTCCTCCCGGACCGACAAGGTCCTGAGTAAATCAGGTTGAAGCCTCCTCCCAGCCCTCACCCCCATCCCAGCCTCCCCATCAGCCCTGGAGCCGGTTACTGCTGGTGTGAAGCCTGCTCTAGTGTCAGGGCGCTACGCTCGGCCCCCCAGTCGGATGGGCAAGGCAGGCGCCCTTGTGGGTTTGGTCTGGCAGGCAGCGAAGAGCCCTCCTCACGGAGCCTCTCTCCTTCCCTGCCAGGGTCCCGAAGTTCGCACCAGTGGGCAGCCCTCCTGTGCTGTGCAGTCCAGCCTTGCCTCCCCAGAGCCCTACCTGGCAGGGAGGGGGCAGGATGTGACAGCATTGCCCACAGAGGCTAGGGCCCCGGGGTACAAATGAGTCACGCAACTGGGAGGAAAGCGGGGATGGGGGAATGTGGGGGGAGGGAGGGAAAGGGCCAGAGCATGGGGAAGGGCCCGGACAAAGAGCGATTTAGTGGGTGGGTGGGCAAGGCCCCAGCCAGGCCCCGCACCTGCCATCTCTGGTTAACTGTTGGCACAGCTGGGCAATGAGGAGGAGCTCTCACTTCCCTACAAAACAATCCCCCCGCGCCTCGGCCTTTTCCCTCTGGGGTCCCCTTCCCTCCTGGTCGTGGACATCTTCAGGGACTCCTCTGAGAGGAAGAATCAGATGGGGTTTGGGGGATGTCAAGGCCACTCCCTCAAGTGGCAGAACTGCCCTGGGCAGGTGCAGCTGGGAGTCAGAGGAAGAGCCCAGCCCAGCTCTGCTGCAGACAGAGGGGAGCGGGGAGCCAGAGGAGACAGGGGCGAGTGGGGCAGACGCCACAGGCAGGGCTGGCTGTAAGGGACAAGCCCAGGACATCGAGGGTGCGTGGCCCTGGATTTGGGCTCCAGCTTGCCGGCCGTGGAGCTGAAGGGAGCTGGCTAGCACAGGATGGGAAATGAGAAGGGGTGAGGGTCTGTTCCACTTCAGGGCAAGGGGCTGTGAGATGTAGATGGACTTGAAAGGCATCTGGGGAGGGGTGTGGGCAGGAGCCAGTGGCTGATAGGATGCAAGGGACATGAGGAGAGGACAGCAGGGAGGACGGCCACTGTGGGACCTCCAGAGCCTCCTGTGTGGAGACCAGGACTGGCTGGCAATGTGCCAGAGGTCGCAGGAAAGGGGTGGAGATAGACGAGGAGACCAGAGCCCAGGAGAGACCCCAAGGTGGTCGGCCACACACCCACCAACAGGGGGAAATTCTTAGAGGCCTCTCCCTGGGGTAGTAGCCTTGACTTTGATGCTGACCAGGCCATGCCAGCCTGGCTCCATGTTGTCAGGCTGGGCCCACAGGAAGCCACCCAAGATAGCCCCCCGGACCCCAGTTCCGATGGGCCTCTCACCACCTGCACCCTGGGTCCCATCAGCTCTGCCCTTCCTCCCTCCTTTCCTTCCTCCCTCCCTTCCTTCCTCCCTCCCTTCCTTTCTCCCTTCCTTCCTTCCTTCCTCTCTTCCTTCCTTCCTTCCAGCCCCCTGTTGCTCTAGCGCTTTTGGCGACCCTGGCTACAGCCCCAGGAGCCCCTACTTCATTCATTCCCCGTCAGTCCTGCCCTCCTCTCTGCACCCACACCTGCCCGCATAGTGCTGCACACGCGCCTCCCTGCCACTGTGCAAAGGCCTGTGCCCTGGTCCCACCCCTAGGCCCTGGGGTCCCCCATGCACACTAGCCTCTAGCTTGCCGCTGGTCATCTCTGAGCCTCAGTGTCTTTGTTTGCAAGGATGTGACAGCCACGCTGCCCCTCAGGACTGTGGGCAGGATTAACTGAGGTCATCCATGGGAAGCACCTGGCAGCGGGCCCAGCACACTGTGCCCTTCCCTTCTCTTCCCTTAAAGACAACACCTGGCTCCAGGAGGCCTTATTCCCTTCTGATCTGACCCCAACAAACCCAACCCTGGATGCCTTACAGAACCAAGCCCTAAGCCCAGCTCCCCAGCCCGGAGTCCGAGGTCCCCCGTAAGCCACCCTGCTTATGTTCATCCCTTGTCCTCCACTCTCCGTCCTCCTCATAGTCCCGGCCTGCCCCAGACACCCGCTCACTGCTTTTTCCAGCCTTGGCTCAGCTGCGCCCTCCACCCACCACGCCCCAGCTTCCTCTTGCTTACTGACAGCCCCCCTTCCTTCAAGGCCAAATGAAATCCACCATCTCCCAGGCTTCCTGGGTCTCATGTGACGCTTTCTTTTCCAGCACAGCCCTGTTTCTTCCTCTGCTAGAGCATGCACCACATTTGGTCACCTATTAGCTCTCGCCAAGATGCTTAAGCTCCCTATGCCTCAGTTTCTCTATCTGTAAAATGGAGTTAATAATTGTACTCTAATCATAGAATTGTTGTGGAGAGTAAATCAGAACCTGCACAGTGCCTAGCGAATAGTAATAGCTCAATAAATGTTATTTTTTTATTGGGATGATGGTGGCCATGGTGGTGGGGGTGGCAGTGGCTGTCTCTCCCCCAAGAGCTCTACCTCCAGGGAAGCAAGCTCAGACCCTCTCTCTCTCCACCCTGCCAATAGCTCCTGCTCCAGAGCTCTACTTGGAGTGGAGATCAATGATGTGCATCAAACTGAATCTTCTCTGGCCCGTGGAAAGACTAACGATGTCCCCGTGGGTCCCCTCAGATCCCATCACTGTGGGGCACGAGTGTTTCTATGTCAAGGAAATGGACACCCAAGAGCTAGTGGGGGCATCAGCACCTGGAGAAGGTGCCCCCATCACAGAGGAGCCAAAAGGCTCTCCTGAGACCCCAGCACAGGGAAGCGGAGCAGAGGACATCCTGGAAGATTTGAGGAAATGGGGAGAGATAGGCTGAGAAAAAGGGACAGTAGTTTCATTGGGAATTTCATTGTGCCAAGTCCTTTAGGTATATTTCATCCTTCACTCTTCATGGCAAGCCTGTGAGTCCATCATGGTATCCCCTCTTCTAGAAGAGGAAACAGGCCAGGCGCAGTGGCTCACGCCTGTAATCCTAGGACTCTGGGAGGCTGAGGTGGGAGGATCACTTGAGCTTAGGAGTTTGAGACCAACCTGAGCAAGAGTGAGACCTGTCTCTACTAAAAATAGAAAAATTAGCCAGGCATGGTGGCGTGCACCTGTAGTATGATCTACTTGGGAGGCTGAGGCAGGAGGATTGCTTGAGCCCAGGAGTTTGAGGTTGCTGTGAGTTAGGCTGACGCCAGGGCACTCTAGCCCAGGCAACATAGCATGACTGTCTCAAAAAAAAAGAGGAGGGCCGGGCGTGGTGGCTCACGCCTGTAATCCTAGCACTCTGGGAGGCTGAGGCGGGTGGATTGCTCAAGGTCAGCAGTTCGAAACCAGTCTGAGCAAGAGCAAGACCCTGTCTCTACTATAAATAGGAAGAAATTAATTGGCCAACTAATGTATATAGAAAAAATTAGCCGGGCATGGTGGTACACGCCTGTAGTCCCAGCTACTTGGGAGGCTGAGGCAGCAGGATTGCTTGAGCCCTGGAGTTTGAGGTTGCTGTGAGCTAGGCTGATGCCACGGCACTCACTCTAGCCTGGGCAACAAAGTGAGACTCTGTCTCAAAAAAAAAAAAAAAGAAGAGGAAACAAAAGCCCAGAATGGCAAAGCGACATGCCCAAGGTGACATAGCAATGGGGGAAGCAGGATTGGGTCTGTGGGGCTCTGAGGGTGGGCGGCTGAGAGTCAGCCAAGGGGGAGGATGTGGGAGGATCCAGCCAGGCCAGCTGCCCACTCAGCCAGGGAGGCTGTGGGCGGGGCGGGAAACAGTCGCCAGAAGCCAGGGGCACGCGGCAAACAAGGGTGCCAGGAAATGAACTGGACCGGGGGCCCTTCCTCCCGGCCCGCCCTGTGCCCCTGGCCGGCGGCCGCCTCCCATTCCTGCTGCTCCCTCCAAGCCAACAGAGAAAGCTGGCCCAGGGGGTGGCCCTGCATGGGGGGGGCAGGAGGGTCTTAAAGCCCAGGAGGAGCTCTGCCCCCTTCCCTGGAGGAGAGAGGGCAGGGCCCCAGGGGTCTTGTCCTGTGTGACTCGCCTCAGGCCTGGCACAGAGGGGGTACTCAGGGAGCGTGTGCTGAATGGAAGCACAGCCAGCGTGGCGTCACAACTGCCGCAGGAGGGGGACAGACCTGGGTCCCGCCATGGCCTCTTCCCCCACCCTGTGACCCTGGATAAGCCGCAGAGGCCTTCCCATCCATCACGTCAAGCCGTTACCGTGGAATGCATACCACCGCTTGGGTTCCTTCCAGCTCTGACAGCGCAGTTCTGCTCATTCTTTTACTCGCTGACTTGTTATTTCAGCCAAATATGTGGTGGAGCTCAGTAAATATATTTTAGTACAAATGAAGTGGTAGGCAGAGTTACAGAGATAAGCAAAGATGGATAGGAGAGCAGTGATTTGTTAAGAGCAGACATTCTTGAGTCAGATGGCCTGGGTTCAAATTCTTCCTCCATCACTTGCTGATTGCATAACCGCGGGCAAGTTACCCGACCATGTTGAGCCTCAGTTTTTGTGAAATGGGGATAATGGGAGCATATGCCTCATAGGGTCACTATAAGAATTAAGTGAGATAATAGAAATAAAGTGCTTAGAAAATGTCTGGGCTGGGCATAGGGGCTCACCCCTATAATCCTAGTGCTAAAGCACTTCCTAAAGGAAGACAAGGTGGGAGGATCACTTGAGGCCAGGAGTTTGAGACCAGCCGGGGCAACATAGCAAGACCTCATCTCTACAAAAAAAATTTCTTTTTTAATTAGCAAGGCATGGTGATGCACGCCTATAGTTCCAGCTACTCAGGAGGCTGAGGCAAGAACATCATTTGAGCCCAGGATTTTGAGGTTGCAGTGAGCAGTAATTGGGCCACGGCATTCTAGCCCTGGTGACAGAGTTAGACCCTGTCTCAAACAAAAAAAAAAAAAAGAAGAAGAAGAAGAAGGATGTCTGGTTTGTCAAAAGCATGTCAAATGTTCCTTGGAGCATTAGCTATTATTATTATTATTTTTGTGCCAGTCTAATGTAGCAGTGGGGGGTTGAATACCAATTTTAGTGACACTAATGTTAATAAGTTCTGATAACCCACTACCATCAGACCAGCCATCATTAGATATTATTATTCCTTGGAGGCTGCATGAGTTTCAGTGGGCAGAGTAGTGTGTGTGTATGTGTGTGTCATGGGGTGGCAGGAGGCATCAGAACAGCATATACTGTAGCAAGAGGCCATCCAGATAAATTGGGAAAAGACAAGTTGGGGGCCGACGGGAAGAGGCCTTGTGCCAGGCTAAGAGACTTGGACCTAATCAATATTCCCAGTCAGTGTTTAGCACCAGAGTCCTGTGAGACACTACTAGATACTTTATAAGTGCACGAGGGGGCGAGGGGAAGGGGAGGACCGGACATCCACATGCAAAAGAATGAAGCTGGACCCCTACCTCAGGCCTTGTACAAAAATTAACTCAAAATGGGTGGGGTGCGGTGGCTCATGCCTGTAATCCTAGCTCTCTGGGAGGCCGAGGTCAGGAGTTCAAAACCAGCCTGGGCAAGAGCGAGATCCCCATCTCTACTGAAAATAGAAAGAAATTAATTGGCCAACTAAAAATATATAGAAAAAATTAGCCGGGCATGGTGGTACATGCCTGTAGTCCCAGCTACTCGGGAGGCTGAGGCAGGAGGATTGCTTGAGCCCCGGAGTTTGAGGTTGCTGTGAGCTAGGCTGATGCCACGGCACTCTAGCCCAGGCAACAAAGTAAGACACTGTCTCAAAATAAATAGATAAATAAATAACTCAAAATGGATCAAAGACCTAAATATAAGTGCTCAACATAGGACTAAATTTTTGTGATCTTGGATTTGGCAATGGATTCTTAGCTATAAGAATAGCTAAGTACAAAAAGCACAAGCAGTAAAAGAAAAAAAATTAACCTGAACTTCATCAAAATCGAAAACTTTTGTGTTTTAAAGGATAATATCAAGAAAGTCAAAAGACAACCCCAGAATGGAGTAAAATATATGTAAGACAACTATCTGATGAGAGATTTGTATCTAGATTATATTAAAGAACTATCACAACTCAATACTAAGAAGACAAATAACCCAGTTTTAAAATGTGCGAAGGATCTTTAGAATAAATATTTCTCCAGAGAAGATGTAGAAGCAGCTAAGAAGCACAGAAAAAGATGTTCAGCGTCATTAGCCATCAGGGAAACGCAACACAAAACTACGGTGAGATGTCAACTCACATTCATGAAGATGGCTAGAACCAAAAAGTCAGATGACAAGTGTTAGTGAATACGTGAAGAAATCAGAGCCCCATACTCTGCTGGTGGGAATGTAAAATGGGCAATCGCTTCACAAAATAGTCTGGGGCTGGGCGTGGTGGTTCACGCCTGTAATCCTAGCACTTTGGGAGGCTGAGGCAGGAGGATCCCTTGAGCTCAGGAGTTCAAGACCAGCCTAAGCAAGAGTGAGACCCTGTCTCTACAAAAAATAGAAAAATTAGCTGTGCATGGTGATGATGAGCGTCTGTAGTCCCAACTATGCGGGAGGTTGAGGCAAGAGGATCCCTTGAGCCCCGGAGTTTGAGTTTGCAGTGACCTATGATCATGCCACAGCACTCTAGCCCAGGCCACAGAGCTAGTCCCTGTCTCAAAAAAAAAAAAAATAGCCTGGCATTTCCTCAAATGGTTAAACAGAGTTACCATTTGACCCAGCAATTCCACTCGTAGGTATATACCCCCCAAAATAGAAACATACGTCCACGCGAAAACTCCTACAGGAATGTTCACAGCAGCATTATTCATAATCGCACCAAAGTGGAATCGGCCCAAGTGTCCATCAACTGGTGAATGGATAAACAACATGTGAGACAGCCACACAATGGAATATTATTTGCCTACAAGGAATGAAGTCCTGACACATACTACAATATGAATGGACCTTGAAAACGCTATGCTGAATGAAAGAAGCTGGACACAAAGGCCACATGTAGTGCGGTTCCACGTATACAGAACCCCCAGTGCAGGCAAACACGGGGACACGGACGGATCAGTGGTTGCCTGGATTTGAGAGCCGGACAATGAGTGGGCGAGTTGGGGGCAATAGGTAAAGTGCACAGGGTTTCTTTTCAGGGTGATAAGAATGTTCTAAAATTGATTGTAGTGATGGTTGCACATATCTGTGAATATTCTAAAAGCCATTGAATTGTACGCTTCAAATGAATGAGTTATGTGACATGGGAATGATATCGCCATAAAGCTGGAAAAAAGAGAATACAAAGGGAGCGGGTGTGACTCTACCATCAGATTAGTTTGGGAAGTGTGGGTTAAGGAGGGGATTGTTTGCTTTGGGACTTCTCTTAGTCTTCCGAGGTTCAGCGACCGACTCCAGCAGTGGGTTAGAGGATGCAGCATGTCCCAAAACTTTGACTATGGTTTAATCAAAGAGTCATCTTCAGAGCAACCTCTCTCAGCCTCTCACAAAACACTTTCCAAGGAACACAACTGAGCAAGTTTGGCTGCAAGCAATGGGGAGCCAGTGAAGGTTTAAGCAGAAAAGCCTGGCCAGGGCTGCTCTCGGAGCGAAGGCAGGCTGCGGGGGAAGGATGGAAGAAGGGAGGACAGCCTGATGGCTTGGTGCCAGTGAAGTGTTTAAAAGGGATCTGAATAGACACTTCTCCAAAAAAGATATACAAATGGCCAGTAAGCATATAAAAAGATGCTCAACTCATTAGTCATCAGGGAAATGCAAATCAAACCACAATGAGATACCACTTCACACCCACTAGGCAAGAGGCTACTGACCAGTGGCAGGGGTCTGAATACAGCCTCTGGAGGGGACTACCCTGCCCCCTCAAGCATCCACAAGGACGTTGCTCTCTTCCCAGCTCCAGGAAGGGGAACATCTCCTCTCCCTGGGCTCCGTGACCTGAGCCCTAGGAATTCCCAGACCCTCCCTAACTGGACTGGAGCCCCTGACCGCCCCATTGCTTCCGGAGAGGATGCCGGCTGTGTTTATGTCCCTCTTCCTGCAAGTGGGTTGGGCACCAGCCTGGCATGTCTGGTGGGGGTGGGAAGGTGGCACCTGATCTGGGGCCCATGAGAAGCCTTGGGACGGGGGCAGCAGCGGGTGAGGGCAGGGTGGCCTGCCCAGAGCCAGGTGGGCTGGGGCACATCGTCCCGTCAGATCCCAAGGTCCCTTCTTCCCGAACAGCTCGCTTCCCCCTGGGCCATGAGAGGCACACTCAGAGCTCAGGGATGCGGGACTTTGGGGAAGGAAAATTGGCCTTTAAGTCTTAAAAGCCTTAGTCAGTCCTAAGAGTTAATGTTTGTTGAGTGCTTCCCATATACTCTATCCTGTGCTGAGTGCTGTGCGTGCATATCTCATCTGATACTTTACAAAATCCCATGAGCTAGGTCCTATTATTATCCCCATGCGACAGATAAGGAAACCGAGCCTGACACCAGGAAGTGGGCCAAGGGAGTCTCATGAAACTAGGTTAGGAATTGAGTTCTAGACAAGGGAGCGAGAGTGGAGAAGCACACTCAGCTGGCTCCTTCCCACTTGCCACTTGCGGCCCAGCCCAGTGCAGCCCTGCACCCACAGCCTCTCTCGGGCCCTAGGGGTGGGGCAGGGAGCACCCCAAGTCTACTGCGGTCACCTCCCTGCAGCAGGCAGCTGGCAGTTACCCCAAATTCCCAGCTGCCTGGTGTAGTGAGTGTCCAGAGACTTCTTTCTAAAGACATCTTATTGTCTTGGTCCGAGGCCCCAGGAGAGGGGGGCAAGTCAGGAAAGGCTGAGGGCTGTGCCCCGTCCAAGCTTCTACTGGGGTGGGGAAGGGGACCCCAAGGAGCACGGGATCATTTCCCCCCAGGCTGAGCCCTTGCACGGGGTGACAGCAGGCAGACAGCTCTCCAGGAGGGGGCTAGCCGCGCAGGGTGAGGAGCACCATTAACCACCCAAAGGGCAGGGGGATCTGTTTCCATCCCAGAACCCCAGAAGGGGGTCCCGGAAGGGCAGAAGCTAGATTTCAGAAAAACCCCAACAGCAGGGGATTCTGCAGGAGAGAGGAGGCTTGGGGTCTCCGGGCTGGAGGAGACACTGACCGGCCTGGAGGCGGGGCATGGCTGAAAGGGTGCTGCCCTTGGTGATGAAGATGGTGCCAAACCTGGGCGAGGACCTGGCAGTCTGGACGCCCAGATCCCTGATGTTGCCTCGGCTTGGAGGCAGGGGGATGGACACTGGGCCTCCTCCCGAAAGCCTTCCGGGCCTTCCGGGCCGCAGGCAAGAGTTGGCTGTGTGGGGCGGGCATCATTCACTCCCCAAATATTTACGGACAGTGTTCCTAGTGCTGGGCCCACAGCCAGGGCCCTCGGGTCAGGCCCCGCGCCGTGGCCATTACTCTTGTCTGGCTCAGGCAGGCAGGCCCTGGACGCAGGGAGGGCAGCCGGAGGAGGCAGGAGCCTGGCTCGCCCTGCCTTGGGCGGGGTGCAGGGGAACGGTAGCCACTGCCTGCCGCCACCCCCCACAGCCCACCCGCCTGGCAGGAGCCTGGCTGCATCCCAAGCACTTACGGCTGCTCTCTCTCGAGGAGAGGCTGGGAAGCTGGGGACAGGGGGGCCTCCCAGGCTCCTGGGATGGGCTGGGGGAGCAGTCTCTCTTGTCTCCTGAGCTCAGATTATCCACCTCCCAAGAACGGGGGCTCCCCCAGGGCCAGGCTGGGTCAGACAAGCTGCTGCCTGCCTTACATCCTGGGCGGGAGGCAGTCCCTGCCGGCAGAGCCGACAGGAAAAAATAATCAAGGAGCTTGACAGGGGTGGGGGCGCTGCCCTGGGCCCATCGGCCACATCACGTCCAGAACTACTGGAGGGTAAAGAGAGGCTGCAGTGGGTCCCCAGACAGTCAGCCCTCTGCTGCCCCCTGCTCCAGACCAGGACAACCTGGGGTCCGCCCAGGGCCCCTGCCCAGGTCCCTTCTGGAACTTTCTCCCCTCTCCCACCCATGCTGCCCTCCTGACTGGCACTTCTACCATACTCCTGTCGGGCCTCTGTCCCTTCCCCCTCAGCTCTCACATCTGCGCAGACAGGCTGGGACAGGCATCCGGGGGCCACCCACCCTACAGGGGTTTGGTGGGAGGAGGGGTGCTAGGCCAGAAGAAGGAGTTGCTGATTCTCTGCCTTCCCTGTCCCTTTCAAGCCCCCACCTGGGCCCTGGGCAGTTTGGGGTGGAAACATGGGAATAGGCAGCATCTCCCCACCTTGGTGTGGTTTAAGGAGTTAAACCTGATTTCCACCAAGCCCCTCCTGGCCAGGTAAACACCTGCTCCTCTTTCCCCAGGCAGCTGGGGAAGCCCTGTGCCGTCTTCTGGGGCAGGGCTGTTAGCCAGAGAGGCTGACTCTGCTCAGTCTCCACCTATCCTCTGCAGTCGGAGTCCCTGGCTGGGACTGGACACAGGGAAGGGTGGGAGCTAGGGGGTAGATAGTGGCCCCAATTCCTGCCCACCCAGGCTGGGGTAACAGGCTGGTCCTTCCACACCTTTTGCGGCCCCAAGCCAGGGCTGCAAGTGCAGGGCCACCCTCAACTCAGGGCTTTGGTGGGAAGTGTGGCACCACAGGAGATGCGAGCCCCTCCCCACCTCCACCCCTCCCTTTCCTCCCCCAGCCTCTGGAAGAGCCTCCTGTCTCTGCCTCAGGAGGGGAGTCATCCAGGTGGAGGTGACCCCCTCTGGCTGCCCAAGTGCTGGTGAGCACCCACCCTGTACAACGTCCACGTGCGGCACCCTGGGGAGACCCGGAGGAGCCCGTCTGCCCCTGCTGCTCAGGTCTTGGTATGGTCCCTGTGCTGGGGCTTGGGGGTGGGGACGAGGACGGTGACAGCTTCTCTGAGGAGGGCAGCTGGGAAGGCTTGCTGGAGGAGGTGATGTTTGGAGATGATCTGATGAGGAGGGTCTCCTCTCTCTCGGGGGCTATGTCCACCCCTGCCACCCCCTTGCCCTCACACCAACCTGGAGCCTGCTTAAGCACCAGGAGCAAAGCAGTCCCTGCGGCAGTCCTGCCACCTCACCAGGGCACCAGCCTCTTCTCCCCTGCCCCCGACCTGCCAGCCATGAACCCCGAACCCCAGTATGTGACGGGGCCTGTCCAAACTCCCTGTGTGCAGTGGAGCTGGTGAAACTCAGCCTCCTAGGTTTCCTGCTGATGAGCTGGGGCCACGCTGGTGACAGGTCCGGGTCCGGGGGAGGCAGCACAGTCAAAGGCTTCAGAATCTCTGCAGTCTCCAAACTGGGAGGCAAGTGAGATACTGCGGATAAACCTCTTCCCCCCGACTCACCTCCCTGGCCTTCAGTAGCAACTGCCCCCAACCTGCCCCCTGATCTGTTACAGCAGCAGGTGACTCGTTCCTACCTGCTCAGGGCCAGCCCAGCCTCTCCTTGGGGACTGGCACCTGCGTTTAATCCTTTGCTTCTGTGGGGGTCAGAGTCCTTCCATCCAAGGACAGGTGCGGGTGGGGAATGGGGGGGCGGGAGGTTCTCCTTCGAAGCTCCGGATGTCAGGGGGTGAATGTCCACGGCCTCATCCAGCCATCGCGGCCTTTGGCCACTGGCATCCTCCACGAGTCTGTGCTCATGTCTGGCCCGAGGGGCCGACCCTCCGCAGTGTGGACTGGTGCAGGCAGGGGCTTGGGGGGAGTTCGCTGGGCTGGGCGGGCCCTAGGCCGCATCTCACCTCCCTGCTGCTTTTACAAGAAACCCCTGGGCAGTCACCTGGACACCTTGAGTCCCCCACACTTGCCAGGCTTACCTTCCCCCTCCCACATTAAAAAATCACACGGGAGCCCCTCCCCCTTCTCCTTCCCAGCTGCTTTCCCGAATTCTCTGTTGCTTCTGCCTCTCACCTGAGGGCTGTGAGCTGCCCAGGTGTGGAATGCGGCCCCCCTTCCCTTCGGTTCCTCCCTGAATACTCTCCACCAAGGGGGGAGCCTGCCTTCCCACCCCTCACTCAGTATCTGCCTCTCACTGGTTGTGTTCATGTCTCACTATGCTTGTCCCACCTTGTCCTCTTGTTGGTTTTCTCTCTCTCTCTCTCTGTCTCTTGTCATCTCTCCTCAGGAACTCTCTCCTGAAACCCAGAGTTCTCCCAGGCTATTATTTTATTTTTTTTATTTTTGGAGACAAGGTCTCTGTTTCCCAGGCTGGAGTGCAGTGGCATCACCGTAGCTCCCTGTAACCTCAAACTCCTGGGCTCAAGTGATCCTCCCACCTCAGCCTCCCAAAGTGCTAGGATTACAAGTGGAGCCACTGCGATCCTGGCACCACCACCGCCCCCGCCCCCATCTCTTTCTCTGTTTCATGTCCTGAGAGAGCCCAGCAAGGTATTTTCCCAGACAAAGATTTCTCTCTCAGAGGAATTTTGCTGCCAGCTTTTACAATTGTGTGTGTGTGCGTGTCCTTCTCACTCCACACAATTAGGGAAAGTGAACCCCAGAAGAGAAAGTGACTCCTTACAGGACCTTACAGAGGGAGGAACAAAGCAGGAATAAGAACCCAGGACTCTTAACTTCCTAAGAGCTGAGTGACTCTGGGTAAGTTAATGCGTCTCTCTGGGCCACCATTTGATTTTATTTTAATAGAAGTGTTTTACTGAGGTGTAACACACAGTCAGAAAAGTAGGTGGGTGTTCACAAAAGGAACACACCTGTGTAACCAGAACCTAGGTTGAGAAATAGGATATTTCCAGCATCCGCCAAGCCCTCTTGCACCTCCTCCCAATCTCTGCTTTCCTAGAAGGTAACGTTCATCCTGACTTCTGCCACCCTAGACTAGCTTTGCCTGATTTTGAACTTTCTAGCAACAGAATCATAGAACACATGCTCTTTTGTGCCTGGCATTTTTTGCTCAACATTAAGCCTACTAGATGCATCCGTGTTGTTTCTTGTAGTTTTAGTTTGTTCTTTGCATTGCTGTAGAGTATGCCACCTCATGACTGCACCACTATTTATTACTATTCTACTGCTATGGACATCTGGCGTTTTGTATGTTTGTTTGTTTTTCGGTTTGGGACTGTTGACAACAACGCTGTGGTGAACATTCTTGTTCGTGTCTTTTAGGGCCCAGTGAATACTTTTCTGTTGGAAAATAAAAAAATATTCTTTGGGCCCAGATGTGGAACTGCAGAGTCATGGGGGCTGCGTATGTTCAACTGCAGTTGACGCTGGCATGAGGGTTTCCAGGGTGGTTGTGCCACCTCACACTCCCACCGGCTAGGCACAGAGTGCTATTCACTCCACGTCCCTGCCAATGCTTGGAAATCAGTCTTTTCCATTTTGGCTCATCATGGCTGTCGTATTTCCCTGGTGATTTATGATATTGAACATATTTCCATATGATTACGGGGCGTTTGGAAAACCTTATTGTGACGGGCTGTGCAGGTTGCCTGCCCGTTTCCTAGTGAGTTATCTGTCTCCTTCCTATTGATCTGTAGGAGTGCTTATATCTTTGCTGTGTAAATATCTTCCCCAACTCTGTAGCTCAACTTTTCACTTTCTTAATGGTGATTTTTTGTAAACAGAAGTTCTCATTTTAACAGAGAATAATTTATTTTTTTTCTTTTATGGTTGGTACTTTTTTTTTTTGAAACAGGGTCTTACTGGGTCTTCAGGCTAAAGTGCAGTGGCATCATCGTAGCTCACAGCAACCTCAAACTCCTGGGCTCAAGTGATCCTCCTGCCTCAGCCTCTCAAGTAGCTGGGACTATAGGTGTGTGCCACCACACCTGGCTAATTTTTCTATTTTTAGTAGAGATGGGGGTCTTGCTCTTGCTCAGGCTGGTCTTAAACTCCTGGCCTCAAGAGATCCTTCCACCTCGGCCTCCCAGAGTGCTAGGAATACAAGCATGAGCCACCGCCCCTGGCCTATGATTAGAACTTTTTGTGTCCTGTTTAAGAAATTTTTGTCTACCCAAAGTCATGAAGATATTCTACATTTTCTCCTAGCTGTTGTACCTTTTATATTTAAATCTATATTTCATTTAGAATTTTATTTTTGTGTATGGTGTGAAGTAGAAATCAAGATAACTTGTTTCCGTATGAATTTCCAATTGAACTGTTTATTAAAAGGCCATCCTTTTCCCAGATAGTGGTAGCAGCATCACCTTTGTCAGAAGTGGAATGACCACAATACGTGGATCCACTGCAGGGCTCTCCATTCTGTTGCACAGGTCTGTCCTTGCTCTACTGTCTTACTGTTGAGTAGTGGGAGTCTTCCAGCCTTGCCCTCAGCAAAGAGTATCTTGGCTATTCTTGGTATTTTCCATTTCCATATACATTTTAGAATCAACTTAGCAATTTCTACACACACACACAAATTCCTGCTAGGATTTTGACTGGAATTGCATTGAATCTACAGGTTGATTTGGGGAGGATTGACTTCTTTACAATACTGAGTCCTCCAATCTATGAACATTAATTTAGATATTTTAAAGTATCTCTTAATAATGTTTTGTAGTTTTCTGTGTAGTGAGTGGTCTTTTTAGTTTGATTTATTTTTAGGTATTTGATATTTTTATGGTGTATAAATGATATTGTACTTTTAATTCCTTTTCCTAATGTACGTGGGTAGTATATCAAAAAACATTTGATTCCTTATACTGCTTTTGTACCCAGTGACCTTTCTAAATTCATTTATTTATTCTAATAGTTTATATATATATTTGGGGGATTTCCCTCTGTACCATTATGTCACCTAAATATTGGCAATTTTATATCTCCCTTTATAATTCTCATGTCTTTGTCCTTTATTGCCCTGTCTGAGGCCTCCAGTGTAGTGCTGGGCAGAGCGGTGATGTTGGGATCCTTGCCCGGCTCCTAATCTTAGTAGGAAACCTTTTAACATTTCACCACTAAGCCTGGAGTTGGCATGTCCATGTGCGGGAGTGCGGGGGCGGGTGTGTTGGGTTTAGATACTCTTCACAGGACTACTTTTATGGACATAACCTAGACAAGGGTCTGAGGGCCTGGGGTTGGGGAGCCCTTGGGCGTGGTCTGCTCCTTGCTCAATTAAAAAAAAAAGAGAGATGTCTAAAGAAGGCGTACACCTGGACAGGACTCCCCTCCACGTGCTCCTTCAAAACCTGGTCAAACTCCGGCCTGGTGTAGGGTTGCCAGATGTTCCCCTTGGCTCTGGAACATGAGGCCATTCGTCCGTCCCAGGAAGGCTGAGCTCAGAGCAGGGTAGTGACTAGCTCAGGCCACACAGCAGGTGAGTGGCAGAGCCAGAATTAGAACTCGAGGTTCCTGGATCCCAGCCCTCTTCAGCCACTGCACTGTGCTCAGGAGCTGGGAAGTGGCCGGGGGCAGAGGGACGAGCATGTGAGTGTTTTAGGAACGGACAACTCTGTCCAGGTACTGGACCCCATGCCCGCAGATGCCCCATGAAGAAGGTGGACAGGTGGCCCCTCCTCCAGCAGAAAAGGAAGGGGGACCTGGGGGGTGGGAAGGCAGGTGGAGGAGGTGGCCCTCAAATCTAGTCCTGTGCAGTATGGAAGGTGGCTTTGGTGAGACCCAGACCATCGGCCTAGGAGGGCCTTAGCGACCAAGGACTAGGAGTGGAGGAGCCCATGGCCATACAGGGTGAGTCCTGGACCCAAAACCCACAGGAAGGTGGTGCAGAGCCAGGGCCAGACGGGACCCTGAGTTCTCAGCTGCCTAGAGGGGCAGAGACTAAGGCCCTGCATAGAGCCCTGGCCTGGTCTCTCCACTTGTCACCACGAACTCTGGGGACAACAGAGAGGAGAGGGCTGAGAGAGGGTAGGGAGAAGGGAACACAAAAGGGAAGACAGCCCCCAAGGGTCCAAGGTGTGAGAGCCTGGAAGCACACAGAGGGGAGCTGGGGAGGGAGTAGGGGGAGAAGCTGAGGGAACCCAGGCAGGAGTCAGGCAGGCAGCATTCCTCCTCTGGCCAGCCCCTCCCCCACGCTGCCCACTGGGAATGTGTGGAATGTGATGAGCCCATCAGACCAGCCGGACTCCCACTCCACCTGGCACCGCACACACACTGCCGGGTGCTATGCCACCCCCACGTATGGGGGGACTTTCTTGGTGAGGGGAAGATTTCAATGGATGTAACCCTTGTGGGAACTGTTTGGAAGGTCTGAGGGAGGGGTGCCCTCATGCGGGGCCAGATGCCAGGGCTGTGGGCATGGCCAGATGCTTTCCAACTGAGCTCCGCTGTGAGTCAGAGGCACGGGGCTTGGGGGCCGGGAGGGGTTCCCAGTCGCCAGGGAAGCTGGGCAGGAGGACAGTGGAGAAGGGAAGTGATGCAGAGTGGTGGCTGGCACTGTTCTGGAGGACCGGGCCCCGTGACTGCTGGCCAAGGAAGTCATCTGGGGCCCTGTCCAGAGTGACCCCCAGTGGGTGCGACCCCAGCCCTGCTGCATTTAGAGTCTTCATGGAACAAACTGGGGCTCCTATGGTCCTCCCTGGGGTGGGTCCGGGCGTCCTCCAATTCAATTCTGGACAGTTACCAGGCACCTGGCACGCTCAGTTGTGTCCTTTGGTATCCACTCTGCCGCTCTGTCCCTTACTGTAGATTCCTGTTTGCCACCGCATGGGAGGCCACTGGTCTAGCGTCGACTGCTGGCCTGGGAGCCAGGAGGCGGGGAGGGGCAGGAGCAAGGCTGGAGGAAGGCAGAGGGGTCCAGCGACCCCCAGGCCCCTGCGACCCAGGCTTGCTCCAGGGACCCCTTTCTGCTCTCAGGAGGAGGGACACTGCTGAGAAAAGCTGCCAGAACAGAGCAGAGGGAAGGGAGGAAGGGGGGCAGAGGGGAGGACTCGCGGTTTGAGGTTGGGCCTGACTGAAGGAAGAAGAGAGAGAGAGAAAACCTCAGCCGCAGGGACCACTATGCGGCTGCACCTGAGACCCGCTGCGGGCGACTGAGACCAGGGCGGGAGGCG
>VSMD01013820.1:0-14317 GCA_008750895.1 Mirza zaza | reverse complement strand
ACCCAGTTGCCTGGTGGGAGCAGGTGCTGGGCAGTGTGGGCTACCTCTCAGTCCTGTGCCAGGTCACTTGGGTACTACAGAGACCCCAGGGGCCGAGTGGCAGTGTGGTAGTGGTGTTAGCAAGAGAATGGCTCAGGGTGAAGATAAACAGCCTTGGCTGCTTCCTTGAGTTCCCTTTCTTCGTGGGTACCTAGAAGGTCATGGCACTGGCCCCTGCCCTCATCCTGGAACCACAGTCCCAGGTTGGAGCTTTAATACTAGGGCCAACAGCACAACTGAGGGGATCAGAGCTCCTGGGACATGGCCTCTGGAACCAGGGGCCCATCTGCTGCCCAATCCAGAGCTAGACTGCTCTTGGAGGTGAGGGAAATAGCAGTGGAGTGAATGTCCCAGGAACTGGGTACCATAAAGAACAAAACAAACTGCCTCTGCCTGCAAGGGACATTTGGCTGCCCCCAGGAAGCCACAGGGAAGCCAGCAGCTCCAGCCACCATGGCCAATGGCAGGCCTACCTGTGGCATGTGGAAAGGGTCACCCAAGGGGCCAGAAGCCCATCCCTGAGACCTTTGGGGACAGGACCACAGCACGGTAACATCCCTCACAGGCAGGCTGAGGAGCCAGGGCCCAGTGGGTGTGTATGAGAAGGCCACAGGAGCAGGAGGAATGCATGGCCCAGGCTGGGGACCAGGGCCAGCAGCTGGCCAATCCACCCTGGAGAGCCAGTCCTGAGGTTACAACAATCCCAATCAGCAGTTTTTCTGTCAAGGGTCCCTTGAGTCCAGACTTTCATTTCTTCCTTCTTTGCTGCCACAGAAGGATAAGAAATAGCACTTCCCTGTGGCAGATACTTCCCAGCTCAAGACCCAGGGCCTTGAATGATTGGTCACAAACTATGCTAAACTTGGTGGGCCATGACAGACACAGAGGCCCTGCCTGGCACAGGAATCAGACCCCAAGAAGCAGGCGTTTCAGATAGGCCAGGGTAGTGGCATTGGCCAGCATCTCAAGGTGCTCGCTACCTGGCAGCTCCTGCAGCGACACCTGTTGTTCTTGGCGGTTGTGCCAGGCCTTGCACTGCAGGGCACTCTGCACGTTCACAGTGCCATCGCCATCCCCAAAGTAGATTTTAGGGTCTCGGTCAGGGAAGCTGTCATAGTAGAAGGAGTCTGGTGTGGGGACACCAGTGCCGTAGAGGCAGTGCAGCCGCACACCAGGTGGCATCATGGCTTCAACCAGCCCCTCTGTGTCCTGCCTCATGAGCCAGCCATCTTCAAAGCCAATGTCCTGGAAGAACTTGTGGTAGTCCTGAAGTGTGTAGTTGACCATGGGTGTGGACACGAGCACCTTCTCAGGTGACCAGGTATAGTTGTAGGGCAGCATCCAACTGGTGGAGACGGCAGTCCGCTGCTGCTCCCGGATCTTCAGGGACTCAATGACTGGGATCCGGTTGTTGTCCCCTGCAGGGAGAGGGCTCTGGTCAGTCTGTGCCTAGAAACGCCAGCTGGCTAGGCCCCTACCAGACCCCAGCAAGGGGCCCAGTCAACATTCCTCCATGTCTACACTGTTATCATCATTATAACTCTCATCCCTGCATTGGCTTTTACTGTTTCCCTTTATTTTTGCTATATCTGGGAAGCACAAAGCCAAGACTTTTTTGTTCTTTTTTTTTTTTTTATCATTTTTTATTTTTTATTTTTTTATTTCGGTATATTATGGGGGGTACAGATTTTAAGGTTTCAATAAATGCCCATTCCCCCCCTCCCCCTACTTTTTTTGTTCTTTTGCACTTCCTCATCCTGGGTTTAGGCAGCACACACCCGCAGGGTGATTTATGTTTCCTCATCTGTAAACAGTCACCTCCTCCAAGTATTTATCACCAGGCCTGTGTGCACTGACCTCATCTAAGGTGAATCAGCAGGTTGGTAGCCCACACACATGTTCCTGCTTCTCTTTGATTACACTGAACTGTATACCTATTTTTCTTTTCCTAAGCTCAGATCAATACTCAGCCAGCTCTGATCTGGTCCCACTCACCTGCCTGTGCACTGACCTGGGTACCCAGGCCTGCTGGGAACGGGGCAGGAGGGAAGCTGCAGATGGAGTCAGAGTCCTTCACACACAGGCATGCGAACAACACAGACACATCTGCCACCCAGTGAGATTTCCAGGGCATGAGCTGCAACTTGGGAACAGAAGCCTCTGGCCTGTTCAGGCCCCATGGTCACCCATCACCCTAGCCTGAAAGCAGGGCGGTCTCTCCAACTGACCACAGGGCCTCAGCTCTGCCTGCTGGGGCCTGGCTCGAGGGTCCCTGAGGAAAGGGAGCCCCTAGGGTTCCATGGACTTCTACCTCCCCATACCACACCCCATTCCTGGACTGCCAAGGCCTGACAGAACAGTTTCCCAGCATCAGAGGCAAAGCTCTAAGGGGACTCATAGGGAACAGTGCAAGGTGCCAGGGCCCAAAAGCCACCAAGGCTCCTTGGCCAAACTCAGGGTGTACCCATGTCTGTCCCTCCAGGTCCAGGCTGGAAAGAGTAGGTGGCTGTGATGGGTCCTCACTCTATCTGAATGTCTGAGCCATGGGCTCACTGTCCAGCCAATTCAGGATCACTATAGGGACAGGTGCTGGGCCTGACCCGATCACAGTACCAGTTGACCAAGCAGGTCGGGCAGTGCTGGTGACTTGAAGAAAGCTCATGAGAGGCTTGGCACAGCCCTGGAGCACAGCTCCCAAAGTGAGGGGCCAAGAGTCTCCTAGCCAGACCTAAAGCAGGAAGCTCTACCCTACGGCTACAGCTGGCAGGTTCTGACACTCATGAAAAGGCAAGTGGGTTGGGGAGGAACCAGAATGGGGGTGGCTTTCCCAACCGCCAGGCAAGCAGGCCCAGCCAGATCTGCACCTGTTTCTTCCCTGTGCTACCCACAGATGGAGGTGCAACTGTTAAAGAGAAAACCATAGTCTAGTCTCCCTCCTCCGGGGCAAAGGTGGGGATGAAAAAGTGAGGATGCGGGTAAAAGGGAGGGAGGAATTCTTTGGATCAATCCAAGTTAGGCCAGCCGGGCCTGAGCACTGTACATGTATGTGTGCACGTGTATGTGTGTGTGTGTGCGTGCGCACATGTGTACAAGCAAGAATCTGTGTGATCAACAGTTATGCTACTCCATCAACATGTTGTAAGAAACTTACATCGATTATAAATAAGGGCTATCACCTAGAGAGGTGAAATTAGGAGTGGTGTTAGATTCTGTTTTGGAAAAAAAGATATTTGAAAAAGAATGTCACTCTGGAGACAGAAGAATGTTGACCCAGGATAACAGACACGAAGGGTGCTGGCCTGGCAGGACATTGTGGAAGCAAGAGAGGTGGCATTCCTGATACCAGCCCCCAACTCTGGGCCAGGTAGCATCTTACCTGAGGCCAAGACGCGCAGGGTCTTGGCCACGCCCCCCCAGGGTGCACCCAGTGCCAAGAAGGCATGGATGTACTTGTCTTTCCAGGCCTGTGGCTGCTGCTGCAGAAAGTAGAGGGTGTACATGTTGCCCATGCTGTGGGCAACCAGCACCACGGGGCCCCCATACAGCTGGTACATCTCCTCAATCATCTTGCGGAGGGCCAGGAAGTAGGGCCCATTTTCATCTGCAGGCCAGAGGCAGAGAGCAGTCAGGTGGGAAGGGTCCTAGGGCCTGAACCACTGACTGTTTCTCAGGCCAGAACCAGGACCAGGGGGTAGGGAGGCTGCTAACATCCAAATGGGAGCATCAGGTTTTCCCACAGCTTCCATGAAGGGAGGAAGCAAAGGGGCTTTTCTCCCGCCCCCCCGCCCCGCCCCCAGCTTTATTATCTCTCCCCAGACCTCAGAGTTCCAGAGGTCCTGGGGTGGGATAGGGAAGAACGGGACATTCTGATCAAGGGTGGTGACTGTGACCACTGACCCCCAGAGGTAGCCTATCCTTACAGGCTCTTCTGAGCTGGAGGCCAGAGTTCTGGGGTTAGGGGATAGCCCAGGGCCAGGGGAGAGCCCCAGCCTGTGGTGGCTATGACTATCTTGTCCCTACCTCCCGAGACCTCAGGGGAGGAATGAGGGTGATTGCTTACTTGGGGCTCGGCGCCAGTCATAGGGGGCCCCTCGGACATCCTTATCCCGTGTATAGCCCCAGTCTACAAGGCTCTCTACCATGGTGTGGAAATAGGAACCTATAAACAGAAATGCATAGGATTAGAGAAGATATAGCTAGTGCCAGCCACCCACACCATGCCCGCCACAGGGACTGTGACATCTAATGCAGGAAGGCCCTGGAGGAACACTACAGGGCTCTGTGCCCACCCTGATCAGAGACAGTTCACAGGCTATCCCTTCAAACCAGCAGAGATCCTGCAACTCCAGTCCAGCAGAACTCCCTCCCCATCCCCCAGAGGCCTTGCATAAGGGCTACGTACCTACACTCCTTTTGTTGGGGTCCAGGAACTCCAACGAGAAGGTCTTTCCAAAGCCAGGGACACGCACATCCACGCCGTCGGGAAACTGGGTGGTTCTGGATGTTTTGTTGTAAACCAGCCTGTCAGGAGAGGATATTGAGCCGGTGACCCAGAGGTGACACTGAGCTTGGTCTGTCCCAATACTGCATCGTGTCCTGAGCCATACTCCCTTCTCATCCCCGGGTTGGATCAGATGTACAGGGGAGACCAAAGAGTAACAAAGCAGGTTTATAAAGCACAGATCAGAGTAACCACATCCAAATGAGGACCCACCACGAAAGCTTACTTCCAGGATACTTGTCAAGGCAACATTCCCTTCTCTGCAGTGTCACCTACCCCAAATTGAGGGTCTTGGACCTGGCTGGGAGAAGGCACTGCCATGAACTTCACACTTAACCCCAGAGGCAGCCTACACCTTTCAGGCTCTCATCGTTCCATCTCCACGGACCTATTCCTGCAACTCACAACATATCACAGGGCAAAGGAGATGGTGGCACAGCACACAACAGGACCAGACAGGGATGCTGCCTTAGGGCCTGAGCTCCAGTAGCTGCTGTGTGGAAGGGCAGGTGAGAGGGTGGGCAAGGTCCACAGAAATGCTGGGGGGCGGGGGTGGGGAGAGGCAGGAGCAAGGCAGACCCAGGTAGGTACAACTGCACTGGACCCAGCAGCCAGCCAACCCTCAACGCCAGCATCCACGAAGGAAGGGAACCTACCAGGCCCATATGACCTGCTCAGTATCCCATGGCCCTAGCACCTGCCAGGCTGGGACTACAACACCCAGGGCTTGGCCAGCAAGTTCCTAAGGGCATGACATAGCACATGGCTGACCAGCTACAGCCCTTTATTTGTTTTCTATTGCTGTATAGCAAACTACCACAGACTTAGCAGCTTCTAACACCACACATATTATCTCCTACGTTCCATAGCTGCAGTGGAGAACAGAACCAGACAAGAGAGACCCCATCTGGGGGTTGATAACATGGTTGCTGTATCGCCTCCTTTGGGAAGAGGGTCCTGGAGAAATGACGTGGACAGGTGGAGGAGGCGGGAGGAAAGTCTTGTGCCAGGCCAGGAACCCTGCTCTAGCCTTGCCTCACATCAAGGAGGCAAATGCGCCCAAGAAAACATAGGAACCTGAAGTTCCTGGTGGTCCTGAGTCCCATCCCTCCTTAAAGATCAGCTGCAGAGAGCTGACAGTATCAATACAAATCATAGGTCTCATTCTCTCCAGGGCAATCTGTAGATGATCCCAATGGCCACCCAGCATAGTGCAGAAAATTGTTCTGGAAAGCCAGAGCAGTTCTCTGCCGGCTAAAAATGAAACAGGTCAGGGCCGGGCGTGGTGGCTCACGCCTGTAATCCTAGCACTCTGGGAGGCCGAGGCGGGCGATTGCTCGAGGTCGGGGGTTCGAAACCAGCCTGAATGACACCCCGTCTCTACTAAAAATAGAAAGAAATTAATTGACCAACTAAAAATATATATACAAAAAATTAGCCGGGCATGGTGGCGCATGCCTGTAGTCCCAGCTGCTCGGGAGGCTGAGGCAGGAGGATGACTTGAGCCCAGGAGTTTGAGGTTGCTGTGAGCTAGGCTGATGCCACGGCACTCACTCTAGCCTGGGCAACAGAGTGAGACTCTGTCTCAAAAAAAAAAAAAAAAAATTTAAACAGGTCAGAGAACCAATGAAGGCAGACAAGCCCCTCTCAGTGTCAGCCTGCACCTCCAATTGGCATATCTCCAGTACAAAAATAGAAACACAGACCAACAGCCCAGAAATAACCCCAATCACACACAGAGGAGGAAATAGTCAACAAAGCAGGCATCATAAACAACAGCAAGGGCAAGGTGCCTGGGGAACCGGCTGACATATAGAAGTAGATTCCAGGGCTAAAGAACAGCATGTGCGAAGACAGGGAGACATGGCCTGTCCTCAGAAGCGCAAGTCACAGGCACATGAAGGGGTGGGAGCTACGCTGGGTCTCTGAATAGGGGTTGAGACATAGCAATTGTGTGTAGGGCCTGAGGGACAATAGCAGCAGAAATGGGAAGAAAGTTCTTCCTGGGAGAGTGCTGAGGCGGTGCTGACCAGACCAGACCAGGATGCCGGGAAGGAGAGAGGTCAATGACCTCTAGAGGTGGGGATGAGAAGGAATGGGTTCTGGAGGCCTCTCTGGCCCCCACTGGCGGAGCGGAACCCCATCTGTTGCTCCGGCCCCAACCTGATGTTGTCAATCCAGCAGTCAATGGCGACAGGCAGCAGCAGTTCCAAGTTCAGCCAGAGTGTGAAGTAGCTGGCAGTCTTCTTGGAGCAGACGTAATGCACGACCGTTGGCTTGTCCAGCTTTGCCTCCAGCTGGTTGCCCAGATCACCAGGCACTGCAGGGAGGCACAAGACACGCATGAGCCCTGAGCCTGGCAGGCTCCAGATCCCTAAGAACCTTGAAGTCTGCAGCAGAACCCCCAGGGGCCACAGATACCATCCATGGCAGACCTCTGCAGTTCCACACCTCAAATTAAAGCACAGCACCAGAGGCAGGAAAATCAGAGAGCAGGGACCTTGACTAAGAGGCCTTGCAGAAAAGCGACTATTGCCATGTGGTGCAGAGAAGCCTGCAGGGATGTCTGGGAGAGGCCTGCCATGTTTTGTGGAAGGCTTCTAACACTGTCCCCAACTCCAGATAAAATAAATCCCTTGGTCTTCACTGGCACATCCTCCTGGGCCATTTAAAGACTATAGGGAGGGGCATCAGGGTGAAGTCACTTCCCTGTGATGGGCCTCAGTTTCCTTACCTGTTAAATGAGATCTTGACCTGAATTACCCCC
Source organism: Mirza zaza (assembly GCA_008750895.1). NCBI lineage: Eukaryota > Metazoa > Chordata > Mammalia > Primates > Cheirogaleidae > Mirza > Mirza zaza. The sequence goes on along the minus strand of VSMD01013820.1, from coordinate 7,010 downwards.
ACAAACATACTCTTCTAAACACATATTAATAGTTTCTATGGGCCAGGTGTGGTGGCTCATGCCTGTAATCCTAGCACTCTGGAAGGCCAAGGCGGAAGGATCGCTCAAGGTCAGGAGTTTGAGACTAGCCTGAACAAGAGTGAGACTCCATCTCTACAAAAATGAAAAGCAATTATCTGGACAACTAAAAATATGTAGAGAAAAATTAGCTGGGCATGGTGGCACATGCCTGTAGTCCCAGCTACTTGGGAGGCTGAGGCGGAAGCATTGCTTAAGCCCAGGAGTTTGAGGTTACTGTGAGCTAGGCTGAAGCCAAGGCAATACAGCTGGGGCAAAAGAGTGATACTCTGTCTCAAAAAAAAAAAAAAAAAAAAAGAATCCTTCAGAAGGCAGGCACAGTGGTTCCATGCCTGTAAGCATGCCAGCACTTTGGGAAGCTGAGGCAGGATTGCTTGAGGCCAGGAGTTTAAGGTTGCTGTGAGCTAGGCTGACGCAAAGGCACTCTAGCCAGGGCAACAGAGTAAGACTTTGTCTCAAAAAAATATATATATAGTTTCTATGGTTAATAGGCCCAGATAAGAGTTCCGACGGGGATGGCTTAGAGATTCCTCCTAGTTCCAGAACCTCCAAGTTTGGCCAAGGCCCTGTCATTAGATACATACCTTGAAGGGTTGAACCCCAAAGCCTTCCACCCATAGCCGTTCCAAGCTACAGACAGAGCAGACAGGGTCTTGTTCACCCTTAGAGAGTGAGTGGGAAACAGGACAGAGCACTGGGCCACTCAGCCAGCCATAATTGAATCCAGAGATGGTATTCCGGGACAGGCTTGTGGGAGGGAGGTGACGAACAGAAACACACCTGAGAGAAGCTTATGCTGGCAAGTGCCAGCCTACCAGAGTCCCCAGGCTTTACTGAAGGCCAGACCCCAATAAGGTTCCAGAGAGCAGATCATCTGGAAGGCCCTAGCATGGCTGGGAGCCTGTGTTGGAGATAGCCACCCTGAAACAACACAGCATTCTAGCCACAGCCCAGAGGGGCGGCATGTGACCAGACCCTAGGGATGACTTCTCGCCACCCCAGCCAGCCTGTTCAGGCCACACAGAGCCCTGGGGCCCTTGGGGCACCCAAACCCATCCCCATTACTTCACAGCCCTTCACAGTCTATTTACTCCCAATGACCTTTCAGGCCTCACTGGCTCTCACATGCCTCAACAGGTCCTGAACACGTCTCCATTTAGGATCCATAATAACTGAGTAAAACCACCAGTGTGGGGCTCTCCTTGGCACTGACTGGGAATCCAGCCCTGCACACGGCGTGCCCTCCCTGTGCACCATCCCATTGTCTATAGGGCACCACAGGAGGCAGGTGCAGCAGCTGCCTTCACCGCCCTTCATGATGTGGGTGCAGAGTCGGGGAGTCCCCTTCATAATAGCCTCTGGATGACATGCCTGTGGGTTGGGCAGGGCAATGCAGGGACCTTGGTCACTGTTTCCACCAAAGAGGAAATGGCAGAAAGAGAAGTTAAAAGAAGTCACCAGATCTGCCTTCCCTGATGTTCCTTGCCCTGGGCAGGCTATGTGGCCTCTAAAAATAGCAGTGGCCACTTCCTGAGCCCCTCTGTGCCTGGTAGGAACTAGGACAAGAGCCATCTGTGTGCCTTTCACCTCAAAGAACATGGAGAGGGAACATCTTTATTATCTCCACTTAACAGATGAGGAGACTGAGGCTGGAAGAGGTGGAAAGAGCCTTGCCCAGGGTCTTTTGAATCATTTCTCTGGTCTCTGTTTCCTCCACCACCAAATCGGAACCCACCTCTAGAGGAGTCTGATCATCTGATGGCCAAAGTCAGATCCCTGCTTTGTGCCTAGGAGCAGCTTGTCCACTGCTCACCATGGAGTTTCCCAGGACTTATGCCAGTAGCCTCACTCCTTGAGAAGCTGGGCAGATTAGAAATCTAGCTGCTCTGTGACTCTAGGTGGGGCCTGAGGCTCTGCTGCCGTGACCTAAGATAAGCAAAAACTGTCTAACAAATGCACTAGGCAGGTGGAAAGGCTGTGTGCTAGCCACAGACCACAAGTTTCCCAATGTCTCACCCCTCTCACTCCGAATGCCACAGGCCCACTCATGCATGGTTCCCTGAGGCCCCCAGGATAAAGTCCAGATGATCCAATCAGTCAGGAGCCTTGCACAATCCACTTCTCCCTGGACTCGATTCTAGCCAGCCTGGACTGCTCACCTCCCTTCCTCTGCCTGGAACTCTTTCCTGGCCTTAGCTTCAGCTATATACTCCAGGAAACCTTCCCTGACACCCACCCACCCAGGCTGGGTTAGTGGATTCTCTGTGCTTACCCAGTACAGACTTCATCTCTGCGGATCATGTTAGTCCTATCCTGCAAACATGGGGAAGACAGGGCCAAGTCTGTCCAAATCCCATGGGGAAACTGTGCCCAGCATTCCCCTGGAGCATTTCCTGGCCTGGAACTCCTGGTGGGCCTCCCTAGGACCACCCGGCTCGCCAATCCTACCCTTCTGTGATCTATATCATCCCCATTAAAATACTCTTAGCAGAAAGAGCACAGGGGGTCAAGCTGTAGCAGACTCAGCATACAACTTATGCCTCAGATGCCCTCTGCCCTCAGGACTCCTGGCTGGCCGCTAACGTGCCAACTCTGGATAGGAATGACAGCCTGAACAAGGCACTCAAGACCCCTGAGACAGAGGTCTCATCCCTGCCCATCACCACAAGGAAACACTCTGGCTCCTGTACAGTTGCTAGAGTTGTGACCAAGGAGGAGGTGGGCAGGGGAGGTCACCCAGCCCCAACATAGCCTAGTCCAACTAGGTCTGACAGGGGTAAAAGTACAGGCATGTTCCCCGACACCTGTTCATGGCTGTTGCTGGAACCCTTTGCCCTGTCTTCAGCCACCTCAGTTTCCCTTAGGTGTCCTCCCTCAGGCCCAATGCCACCCATTTGATAAGCTGGGTGCAGGGGGCTGGTGGCCAGCTAGGAGAGCCATGCTTTCCCCAGAGAACTTCCTTTCAGTAATGCTTGCAGAAACATGTGGGGCCAGAAGGATAAAAGGTGACAGTCTCCTAGCCAGGCCCAGGTCGACATGGAGGCCAACACTGAGGCCACTCCACCCACCCCCACCGACCCTCAGGAGTGGGGCCCCACCAAACAGTCTTTCCAGGTAAAAAATGGTGATAAGGTGAGGCAAGGCTTGGGACTGACGCGGACAGGTAGAGATACGGACAACTGGATGGTTAACTCTCCCACTCACCCTAATTTTCTACCCGAGCAGGTGGTGGGAGGCTGACCACACCCGCGGCCAGCTTGGCAGGAGGACCCACCGACCTAGTGCACAAGCCAGACACCAAAGACGCTCCCGCATCCTGTGCTTAGAATAGATGCAGACTAGGAAGACAGCCCCGCCCGCACCACAGCCAGCAGGACCGACGGACCCACCACCAGACGCGCGCCTCACCCAGCACCACCGGGGGGGCACGTTGGACCGGTTGCGCCAGGTGTGCAAGCAGCAGCAGCAGCAGCAGCAAGAGGAAGAGCAGGCCACCCGGGAGCAGCGCCGGGCGGTCGGGGCTAACGCGGAGACCCATGGCGCGCCACCGCCGCTGTAGGTCCTAGGTGCGGGTTCAGCGCTCTAGGCTGGCGCCTAGGCAGGGGCGACGGCGATGCGCTTAACCCCGCCGCCTGCAGCCGCCCGGCCAATCAGAGCCGCCTCCCGCAAACAGCCTGCCAAATGGGGACTCACCGCCACGCACATCCCTCCCAGTCGGAGCTAGTCGCCCCGCCCTGGCCCCACCCCCGGCCTGCTCCCTCAACCACGTCGCGCGCCGAGCGCATCGATAGATCCGGGTACAATCTGGCTCCCAGGCTCTCAGCCGCCCCTAGGGGAACCCAGCTCTCGGGGGTGTCTCTAGCCTAACCCTGAGTACCTGAGGTCCACGCTGTGCAACCCTCACCCCCGTTTCCTGGCGCCTCCCTGACCTGGAGGATCGGGAACGGACCGGGCCGAGGTGAGGCTAGGTGCGCTGGAGCTCACCGCGGCACAGCGACTCCGGTCAGAGCAAGAAGAGGGGAAGTGAGTCCCGGACAGTTCTGGGGGCTAACTAGGACTTTTGCGCACTCCCCACAACGGCTCTTCGCACTCTGCATTTTAGGGCACAGAGTGTGGTGTCACCTGGGCAGGTCGGGCGCAGGCTTGGGAGTGGGCTTGAACCTCCACTCTGTGCCGTGCTCCGTCTGCAAGTTCTCCTGCAGAGCGGGAGGGGCTTTGGGAGCTCGTGATCGACCCGCACGCCCACTCCGCGCAAATCTGAGGATCCAGAGAAGACATAGACCCCATGCGCCAGTAATCACGGGTGAACAGAGTGAGCAAAGACCTGACAGCCGGTAATATGCCAGCACCATGGGTCGCTCTGGGGTAGAGGAACCAGCGTGTTTGAGAAATAGAGGTCTTGATCCTACAGACACACATCCACTTACAAGGGCCAGCTGCACTCTGGTCATACTGGCCTGGTCCCAAGACTTCTGTCCTGCCCCTTCCTTCTTTCTTGGTAAGCAGCTGACCCCAGGTTGCTCATTATCTTGGCCTGCCCTTCTGAGCTATTGTAGTGAGATACTTTAGTGACTGGGGTACCACCCTCTCTTAAGGTCCAGCTATCTCCCACCTTGGGCCTTGGCTCAGGGCCCCCAATCCCAAAGCCCCTGCCTTCACCCCTGGCCCCAGCAGAGGGTTTCTAAAGAGTCATCTGGTGAAGACCCAGTGAGGGAGACCTTAGAGACACTTCTGCCAAGGGGTCCAGAGCCAAGGGTTTAGTTGGGGAGAGTAGGGATCAGTAGAACCTGGGCCACCATGGACTCTGGCCACCATCCAAATGCCTTGCTAGCCCAGCAGCATCAGGTGACCATAGACTCCTAGAAGGCTAGCCCTGTACTCAGGAGGAGTTCCCAGGTGTCCCACCCCCACAGGTCCTACAGGACTTAGGAGCCATGTCCGCTGGGGGATGAGGGGTGGCAAGGCCTGGCCAGCAATGACCTATGCTAGTACTGTGGAGAAGAGTGGGGTTGCAACAGAGGGAATGGCCTGGAAAAAAATGGCAAAAATATTTTCTGTCTCTTTAAAATGTCCTTCACTCCTTTTAAAGAACTAAAACCTGCATCTCTGCCTCAGGCCAATGGTTGGGAGGGGCAGGGTAAGTCTTTTGCTATTTGTGCTAAAGGAGATGGCCCAGCTCAACCTGGTAAAGGGAGGTCCTAGGCAGAGGTCACAAGATTGTCTTCAGCTGAGATGAAGTTTATATAGTTGAACAGTAATTGCCTGAACCCAAGAACCCATCCTTTATTATTAGGACGATGGCATTTCAGACAGGAGTCTCCATCCTCCTCTTTGCTGGCAGAGTAATAAAATGTCTCTTTCCTTCTCCTCAAAGCACTTGCTCTTGTTCTGATGCAGCCTCAAGGACAAGTGGCTGAGCTTTCAGGAACAAGACGAGGGTCCTCCCTTTTCACAATGACCCTACAGTCCGCCTGATCCCACAAGCTGCAGACCTGGGGTCATCCTTGACTCTGGATGCCTTGGTACTTCCCGGGCCCACAACCCAAGTGATCACTAAGTCTTGCCAGTTCTACCTTCCCAAAACTAAACTACCTTCATCCCCATAACAGCCTCTTCACTGATGTCCCAATTTATGCCTCATGCCTATGGAATGTTTTCCACATGCCATTGACACCATTAAACATTGTCAGGTGCCATAACTTTCCTCTAACCCCACTGGCAACCCTTCCGTGGTATGCATCTCACTCATTGTGAGTGAGAACCCTTCGAAGTACTCTGGCCCTGTCTCCCCAACTTCCACTCCCTGTCTTCCTCAGCTGCCTCGTCTCCAGCTTCAGTGGCTTCCTGGCTGCCTGGAACAGACAACCTTTTTCCCTTCAGCACTGCAGCACTTGCTCCACTGAGACCCCAGTTCTGGGGACTCGATTGAGCTCTGCATTTAGGCCTCAGCCCAGACATTACCATTGGACTTGAAGCAGCCCCTGCCTGGCTCTCATTTAAAATGTAATGGCTACAAGAGCAAGCTTCTCACCTGTCCTGTTCCTGTCCCATCCTCAGTTACTACCTAGCACAGTTCCTGGCCACAGCACGTGCTGTGTGAATGAGTGAGTGACACACACCCTTTTCTACAACCCCTCCCCTCTAGGACTGGGGTCCTGGTGCCTGTGAGACCTAGAGGAGATAAAGGACTGAGAGGTCAGCAGGGCTGGATGTGAGTTCTGGAAAAGGTCAGGAAAGAAGGAGGGTATTAAACCCAGAGACTGAAAAGTCAGGCCAACTGTGCTGTCTTCCCTCAGGTAAGCATACAGCCGACAGCCTTTGTCCCTCCTGTTTCTGGGCCCTTTGCGTTTCCTCTCATTGGCCTGAGCTCCAAGCCCCCCTACCTGGACCGGATAGGTAGCTGGGCTTGAGGCAACCAAACTGAGACCAAGGCTTCTGAGCTGGTGTGGTGGCCAGAGCTGAACCCATTTAGAGGGCAGTAGATTCTCCCTAAAGCTCTAGGCTGAGCAGGCCCCTGTCCCTCTGATGCCAGTCTCCCAGCAGTCAGGAGAGGCCAAATACCTATGCACTTATCACAGAACTCTGGAGCCAAAGGGCCCAGGACTCAGCTATTAACCTGGCCTACGAATGAAGGAAGGCTGCCTAGGGGAAGAGTCATTAGGGAAGGGTCTTGAAAGATAAGCAGCTTTCCCCTAAAACAAGGGGATAGGTGGGTAGGTGAGTGCCCCAGGCAGGGAGCTCAGCCCACAGCAGCATGGAGACCTAAAGAATTACTAGTATGTCCAGAGCACTGGGTGGGGCAGGCTGGCTGAGAGTGGAAGGCTGAGGGCCTGAAAACCAAGGTTAAAGACTTGGGCTGGGCGCGGTGGCTCACGCCTATAATCCTAGCACTCAGGGAGGCCAAGGAAGTCGGATCACTCAAGGTCAGGAGT
>VSMD01013819.1:0-78955 GCA_008750895.1 Mirza zaza | reverse complement strand
CCCAATTTCTTATTCACTGGCATTTAAGTGGCTCACTTTCCCCTATTGCCATCATTCCTCTATTACAAATATTGCTGAAGATATTTCTGTGCACTTGTAAAAGTACATCTATGAATTAAATTGCTATAAGTGTAGTTTTTAGGTCAAAGATTGTGTTCAATTTATATTTGAAAGACATAACTAAATTGCTCTTCAAAAAGTGTGACTGTTTCCCCATATTCTTAGCATCAGCCAAGCAGTGGTGGAAAATGGCATTTTATTATTTGAATTTGCATTTTTTAATTATATATGAGATAAAAATTCTTTTCCTTTGTTTATTGACTCTTTTCCCTTTGAATTTTCTATTCACAGCTTTTTCTCATTTTTTAAAAAAGCGGATTCCTTTTTCAAACTGATAAGTACTTTTGTATGCTAGGGAAATGAACCCCATTCTCATATGTACTGCAATTTTTTTTACCATTTTCTTTTGAGTTTGTTTATGGTATTTTTAATGCAAAATTCATATAGTAAATTTACCAGTCTTTTTTTATGATTTCTGGGTTGTATCTTATTTAAAATGGTTATCTCTTCGTCCCAAGAATATCTCATTCTAGTACATTCATGCTTTCATTATACTGTACCTACATCTTTGATTCATCTGGAATTTTTATGTAAGAAACAAGGTAGAAATCTAGCTTTATTTTTTTTCTAATTGACTAATTCCTGACACCATTTATTGAATAATTCGTCTTTCTTGCCCTGATCAGAAAGGCTACTTTTATCATTTCTATTTTATCCTCTATCCTGATCCAATTATCTCCTGAGTCATCCTACAATATCACAAACTATTAAATTTCTATAGTTTAATAATATGGTTTCATGTCTAATATGGCTAATTTCTTCAGGTTTGCATTTTTTACAGAGTAGTTACTAGCTGCTAGGCAGCTCTGATATACAACCGAAGTACTATTGTTGTGCTATGAAACACGTGTTCACAGGCCATGCTGGGCATACAAAGGAAAGAACAGTCAGTTGCCTCCGGGGAGGAGGATGGTAGAGGAAGCTTCATCGAGGGGATTTCAGGTGTTCAAGGGTTTTCTTTAAGAATTTGGAATGTAATTCTCTTCTGTAGCAAATGGGGCCTTCAAGTTTTGGCCCATTCGTGGACAAGACAGTTTGAGAAGTCTGTATTAAGAAGTACAGGCTTCATCTACTCAATAGCAAGATGCATAATGAAAGTTCCCTACGTGATCCTAAGGTGCCACCGGAGATAGAACCACGGAAGCTCCTTTGCTCCATTTAAAGCCTTAAATGGATCTTCACTGTTTATCTTACAAGACTCTGCAGAATTTGCTTCTTTCTTAATTTTCTTTCTTGCTCCAGCCTGAGTCCTCATCACTCGAGATTTCTTATCGAACTGAATGATTATAGAACCAAACCAGGGCATTGCTAATAAATCTGCCTCTCAAAATTGGGGAATCCCAGACCCTGAAATGGTTCAAGCAAGCACTAAAAAAATCATCTGAGGCAGGTGTGGTGGTGTGCACCTGTAGTTCTGGCTACTTGGGAGGCTGAGGCAAGAAGATCACCTGAGCTCAGGAGTTCGAGGCTACAGTGACCTTGGATTGTACCACTGCACTCCAGCCTGGGCAGCAGAGCAAGACCCTGTCTCAAAAAAAAAAAAAAATAAAATTATCTGCTAGAAATGTGTGGAAGACACGGGGACTGGATTAGAAGATATTAGAGTTCCTTCCACTTTTCAATAAACTCTGTGGTGCAGTGAAGAGTCTGGTCGGCGTCATTTTTTTAGTCTTTCAGAATGAACATTTTTGAGTCCCTGCAATGTTCTGTGTTAATGGTGTTTGTTGTAGGGGAGCTTCTGTCTTGGCTGAGGTTTAAACCCCTGTGGTCTTCTGGAAAGATAAGAGGTTGGAGACATGTGACTTTGGGAGGCTGTGGCAACACACTTCCTTCACGCCTCCTCTGCCTCTTGGAGGTTCCAGTACCTTCCCTGGTCCAGGTGGGGAGCAAGGAGTAGAAATGTATCCCTCTTCCCAACACACGTGCAGTGTCTCTGTGAGCTTCCTGAAGAAGTACGCATTCCCTTTTTTGTTTATGCCACAAGCACTCAATAGTATATGTTGGTAGTCATAATAATCCCCGGTTGCTTCACAAAACAAGCAAGTTCTTGAGTAAAACTTACATTAGAGGCTCCAAACAACTGTCATGTCTCAGACACTTCAGAGCCAGCTTGCTCTTTGGTAGCCAATGACCTTTCAGTGTGAGCTGGCTCCTCCGTGTCACCAGAGGAGATCCAGCCGCTTTCCCAGCATGCACAGGGGCGGCTCCAGACAGCTGCTGCATTTGCCGAACTGTTTGATGTCATCTCTCTATTTAGTCTATGGACTGTATCTGAGAAAAGAAAAAAACAAAACAAAACAATGGCAAGGTCCAAATGTAAACGTGATATAGCAATGAAAATGGCTTGTTGGCTTAGATATTGAGAATGCCCTATAGTCTCCAGGCCTTCAAAGTTCTAGATTAGTTTAGCATGGACGGCCCTGAGGTCTAGCCTGGCTCAGTTGGAGACGCTGTCCAGGCTGCTGACAAGGAGGAGACTAGGGAAGACAGAGCGATGGATAACAGAATGGTCCCATAGAGTAATCAGTTGTCCAGATGTCTTCAGAGAAGGAATCAAAGACCTTGGAACATGGCGATGTGGTGTGGTTGTAAGGAACCTGGAGCGCATCCTAGCTCTGGTTCTATGTTGGCCAAGACATTGTATCTCCAGGCTCAGTTCATCTCAGTTTGCCCATCTGTCTGATGGGAGGATAGACTTCATTATATGGTCCCAAAGGCCTTTTCTAGCCTCTGATTCTAAGAGCTTCAGTAACCTTTGCAAAGTTAAACAGAGACCAAAACCTACCCAGGAGATGCTGACTTCAGCCACAGATAGGACTTACAAATTTTTTTCAATGTCCTCTGTAAAGTTTATATAAATGTTGCCACTCCCTAAATCTTCTCCGAATGCCTTCGATATTAGCTAATAGCACCTCAGACTATTTCTACTTCAAAGAAGTTTAGGAAGATGGTAAAGTTTCATGATTCTACCCATAGGAGCAGAAGGAGTTTGAAAAGTTGAAATAATTATCCAAACTTTAAAACCTCGAGTCCACCTCTTGTCTATCACTGCCGTTGATAGCAAAACCAAATATGTGTAGAATAGTCACAAGTGAGGAACTTGCTGTGCCAGGAACTTCATTAAAAACAAAATCAGTCCTAGCCCTGAGAGGCTCAGGCTGTCATTTGGGAAGTAAATTTTCAACAACAAGGAAAAACACACACAGTGACAATGAACTCATGACGCTCTGTGGAAGCGGAGGGCCGAGACAGGGGCCTGGAAGGAGGTAGGCACCCAGGCGGTGAAGAGGAGCCAAAGATGCGCCAAACTGGGACAATGTGATGAGCAAGGCACAGAGGTACCACGTTGGGAGACAACAGCGCATGCGCGTCTGTGTGGGACAGGACAGACGAAAGCGAGCGCACTGCAGAGTCAGCGGGAAGGGGTTCGAAGTTTCCTCAGACACTGTTAGTTGCCTACCTCAATATCCTTTTTCCCCTTCCTCCTTAGTAACCCAACCCTGATTTTTGCTGAGCTTCTTGCTGTTCAGAATTAAAGATGACATTTTCCAACCTGCTTTGCAGTTAAGTTTGACCACATGGTTGAGTTTTAGCCAATGAGATATAAGCAGAAATGTTCGGAGTGGAGGGGAGTGGCCTGGGAAGGGGCATGTCCATTTTCCCCACTTTCTTCCTTCTATTTGGAATGCAGAGCCTGTGGCTGGAGTTCTAGCAGCCATCTTGAACTAGGAGGTGATTTGAGACTGGGTTATCACATGTTGAAGTTTATAGAGGAGAAAAGGAAGAGACTGGGTCATTAATAACGCTTACAAGTAGCCTGAGATGCCTATCTCCAGACTTGCTTTACATAAGAGAGAATTTTAAGACACAGTGCTTTAGCATTTTTCTGTTATATGCATCCAGATTGTGGTAGGCCTAAAATTTCAGGATAAATTGTTTAAATTTAATCCTTTAGAGACTAAGAGACCCTACAAATTTTTAATTAATATATCAATTATATTTTGGGCCTCTATTATGTGTCAGACACTGTGATAGATGCTGGAGGGACACTTAGCTAACTTTCTGAAGACCACAATACAGAGATGTTTTCGTGGCTCATCTAAATTAAAGTACAAACTTCCTTTATATAGTAAGACATCCATTTCACTTTGGCTCATCAAACACCATTAGAAAAACAGCCTTGACATTGCATTCATGGCCCAAGAGCACCTGGAATATATCAAGTTCATGAGAGTAGTTGGCTGAGTAGGGGATGCTGGAGCATTTTAAGGGAAAACAATGTCTCTAATGCTCACTTAACAACTACACTGGAAGCAAATGTAACCACTTCCCCCATATTCCCCCCACCACACATACACTCTGATTCAAAGCTAGGGTCACTGCCCCAAAGCTGATTTTCTAACAAGCTCTCAGGTGAGGCTGAGGCTATTGGCCCATCGACCACACTTTGAGTAGCAAGAGTAGGAAATGTTCCCAGTCTCAGGAAATGTTCTTATTCAGCTTCTCATGAGTCCTGTGTCTGCGTGGATAACACCCCACGCACAAGAAGAAAAACATTAATGACCCTGGAATGTTTGTGCTATTCTGGTGCTAAGAACGTGGCAAATTCAGAATGGAGAGCCCATCATACTCCTGAGAGCTCTATTTCCTGCAGTAATTTCTAACAAAGATCATGATGAAGGTGGCGCTAATGATGTTAATAACAATAACGCTAGCTAGCCTTTTCTGTTAGTATTTACTGTGTGTCAGATGCTATGCTGAGAACATTCCATGCATGATTTCATTTAATGCTAATAGTAACTCTGTACAGCAGGTACTATTCTAATGTCCCAATTTCACATGAGGAAACTGAGGCTCGGAGAAGCTAAGTACCTTTCCCAGTCACACAGCAGGCTCACAAGGGAATGGCAAGTATTTCCTTGGTCATCTAAGATTAGCCAGTCCTCCCTACAGCCTGCAGACAGGCGCAAGCTGAGTCAAGGTGCTGAGCAGAGAGTTCCAGGCCAATGCAAGGATTTACCTGGCTATTTTAGGAAAGGGAACATCAGTTGTAACTCCCTGGGTTTTGAGGACATTTTGACAGTGCCCTTCAATCATACTACCTGAAGTGATGTGCTTTTTAAATATATCACAGGGACAGAGATAACATATGAGCAATATATGTAAGTTATCTTTGAAAGGCAAATGTAAACTCCCTGTATACAAGTTTATTTTTTTAAAAATTTAAAGTGAGTACATTTGGGATATGGAGATCAAAGTTGTCCTGGCAAACCATGCATCATAGTGACTTAAGGAAATGATGGTTCAGCAATAAGGATTCAACACAGGATGGCAGTGAGTGAACTACTGCAAAAAGTCTTAGAGCTGGAAGGACCATACGAGAGGGGCTGAGTTCCCCCCCCCCCCCCCCCCGCCCCCCCCCCCCCCCGCCCTCCTAGCCAGAGGCTGTGCCATCGTCCTCTGTGCCCTTTGACCTACTGCAACTACTGCCTCACCACCCAGGCTGCTCCCTTTCCACATGGCTGTAGTTGTTGGGAAGTCTCTCTTTATGTTAGCTTGTCTGTGACTCCCCTTGTCCCCTGTTGAGCCTCATTCTGCCCTTTGGAGCAGCTCAGGTCCCATCTAATCTGTCCTCCATGTGACACTAACACTTGCTGTTTCCATGTTCTAACTCTAAGGTTGCCTACTTCTGACCAAGAAATAAAACTCTGTATGTGTGTGTGCACATGTACGTGTTGGGGAAAGGAAGCTGAAAACACAAAGTCAAGTCAACTACTCAAGGACTAGCCATTTCCTCTGGGGCTTGAGCATGCCTGTGTATGCCCACCCTTGCTAAACACCAGCTGGGCTCATTAATTTTTTTTTTTTTTTAAATGACAGGGTCTCACTATGTTGCCTAGGCAGGACTTGAACTCCTGCTCTCAAGCAATCCTCCTGCCTCAGCTTCCCAAGTAGCTGAGACTACAGGCACGAGCTCATTCATTGGAAAGGCAGTTTTGCCCAGGGATCTCCAGCTGGAGCATCCCACTGCTGTCTGTTGCCGGTGAGTTACCATATGAGGAAGGTCGGGAGGGAGTCCTGGGAAGGCAAGTGCCTTCGGGTTTATCTCAGTCCACGGAATCCTCAAGGGCAGGTGTGCAGATGAGCTGTCATTCCAGAAATTTCCCTCCTGTGCCCAAACACTCCTGTTAGCTCCCAATGCAGATACCTTAAGCTCTGAATGAAAGGTAGGGCTGCTGCCCCAAAGCTGTTGAGTGACAACTGAGTGGCTCGTTAAGAATCTGAAAGAGTGCAGGTCACTGCAGGCCCAGAGGCATCCACTACAAATGGGGGCACCCAGACTGTCTAATGAGGGGTGCAGCAGTGCATTTAGGAGAAAGGGCTCCGAGTCAGCACCACAGCTTATTGGTGGAGCTACCTTAGCAAAGTTCCTTACATTCTCTGCTTCTCTGTGACTCAGTGTCTTTACTTGTCAAATTAGGGTAAGATACCTGCCTTGCAGGCTTTAGCACATGATGTTTTCTCAGTAGCTATTAAATTCCTTCTCTTTCTTGGCTCAAACATTGAATGTTGAGGCAGGAAACCACTTACCAAATATCATTTACTTGAGATTTCCCTTTGTGGTTCATTGCAAGCAAAAGAAGGTGAAAGAGAGAGAAAGAGAGAGCAAGAGCCTATGAATAAGTGCCAAAGGCTGCTGGAGTTGGGGGCAGGGCTGGGGGTGGACACTGGTCTGGGGGTCAGGACCCCTGGACTTCCAGCCCTGGGTTCCACTACTAATTGGCCACGTGCCCTTGGCAGCCACTTTTCCTCTCTGAGCCTCATTTTCCCCATTTCTAAAATGAACACCATAACCAGGAAGCAATTTCTAGTGTGTTATGCCACTCAACACTTTTGACCCTTGTTCTCACTCATTCAAGCCTATTACAGTTCCTTCACATGCCAAGAACTATTTCACAGCGAGGAACAAGTCCCCGAGGTCCCTGCTCCCAGGTGCCTGTGTCTCGGGGAGGAGGACAGACCCTAGATCAATAGACAAACCCATGGCAGAAGGTCAGAGAGTGCTGAGCACCAGGAAAGGTGATGACGCAGGGTGGCGGGGTGGAGAGCGATGGGTGGCGGGCGCTGGCTTGCACACGAGGCCGGGAGCCCGGGGATCTTTGGGGAAAGAACGTTCTGGGCAGGACACAACAGGTCTGAAGCTTGGGGCTCCCAGAAGGCCAAGGGGGCTAGAGCAAAGTCACTGGCGGGGGTCGGGGATGGCAGGAAGGGGACCGAGGGCTGTGGTTTTATTTCGGTCCTCAGACCTATATTCCAGTTGAGGTGTGACAGGTAAAAAATGGCTTCTGCTCTCTCCTTCCGCTCTCTGGTGGTGGTGGGGGGTGGGTGGGGGGTGGGTTGGGGTTTTGACTACTGGAGGCAGAGGTTGGTGTGGGGAGGAGGGAGGGTCAAGCGGCCACGGTGGGGCCCCTAGGAGACCATGCGAAGCTGATGACAGAGGAAGGAGGCTGGGCAGGAAGCACATTCCCATTCAGCGTGTATTTCCACACTCTGAGTTCACTGTTTAGAGTGAGGCGATAAGGACTGTTTCCCCCGACTTTCCCCTTCTTTTCCCTCGTCTTTGCTTCTGGAGTTAGAACACACTGAGAGTTGATGCCAATGCCTATGATTTGTCTCTCAGCTAACTTTTTAAATATTTGCAAAGCTGAATAATGATGTGTTGTGCAGAAATTGTTCCCATATTATCTTTCAAAGTCGTTCTTTCAAAAAAAACCTTTTGAAAGCAAAGAAGATGGAAAAGTCACTGCTCTCCCGGCCTCAGGTCTCTCCCTCCGTGGTGGTGAGGAACGGGTGCAAGTGGACGTCTGCTTTCCAGAGGGCAAGTCCAAATACTCAAAAACAAATAAAAGAAGTAATAAAATAATATGGATTAATGAGGAAATAAAAGAGCAAGCCTGGGGCAGGATTAATGAATCTAAAGAAAGCAAAGGGCGAACACAAATGATGACCGTTGCTTGGCTGCCTCCCAGACCTCAGACGGGCGTTAGTTAGCCCTTCCTTTACCTACACTTGAGCCATGTTGAAAGACTTAGATTAGCTGCCTTTTAAAGTTTTGTCTCTTTTCCCAGCTCACCTTCCCTGGCCACCCAGAGAGAAGGGACAGTCCCAGAGAGTGGGAGAGAGGAGGGAAATGTGGGCAGAGCGAAGCCCAGGCCCTCAAGACTTGGATCTGAATGTACTTTTGGCAAGTCACAGTGGTCCCCTGGGCCACTCCTGAAAATTCTGCCAAAGACATCGCCTGGTCCTCAGAAGTACAGCAATACCCTTTCCAGCATTTATTGATGTGGACCACGCTGCACATAGATGCCAGTGCTGGACTCAAAAGCTTCCAAAAGCATGGTCAGGGCCAGCAGGGTCTGGCCTGGTGGTGTTGCTGACTGCCTCATGCCAATCTTCTCCCATCTCTCCCGTCCAGCCTCCTTGGGTCCTCTTTTACTTGAATAGCACATTCCTCCTTCGGGCCTGTCGCATTTGCTGTTCCCTCTGCCCAGAATGGTCTTCCTCAGACAATCGCGGGGCTCACGCATCCCACTTAGGGCTGTGCCCAGCTTCACCTTGTCGGTCTCCCTGGCTCTCCCAGACAGCATGTCCCTGTCCTGTTAGAATCCTTATGTGTTCGTGTGTGCACTGTCTGTCTCCCAGGGATGGGAGTTTGTCTGTTTTAGTCATTATCCTATCCTTGGCACTGCAAATGGTTCCTAGCACATAGTTGGCACCTGATAAATATTTGCTGGAAAAATACTTTGATTTCTGGGGCAGAGTCACACATGCTGGTCTACCCGATGTCTCCAGCACAAGCTTGGTTCACATGCCTGTGGATATCATCTGCACTGATCGTATCTCCAGGTTGTGTGCGTGTACATCTGTGTGTGCATCATGCATGCATTTGCATGTTGACAATAGCTTAATAAAAGCACTACTTTTAGTTGATTTTTGAAAAGTGCAAAATAGCCATGACTGCAAGGTTGGGAGCCCATTCAGCTGGCAAATAGAATCTTGAAAACTTCAGCCTTGCAGGTTGCCCCTAGTGCACTCGGGGAGGCAGGCTGGCGTGCCTCTGGGCAGCGCTGAGGACAGGTGTCAAAGAAGGACTTCACTTGAGCAGGTGGTGACAGGAATGATAACACATGGACCCGGATCCCATATCTGCCATGCAGCAGTGGAGCTCTCTGTGGCTCTAGCCACATGGGGTTGAGGCATCGCTTGATTGCTTCTGTGTTTGGTTTCCCTGTTTACATGAAACAGTGAAAGGTCACGAAGAGACCACTGAGTTCTTATCTCTTGGTTTCCTCTTTCTTCCCCAGGAGACATAGCCCGTTCTGTGTGGAACACCCACAAGGCAGCAGCAAGAGGACAGTCGCCACCTGTAAGCCATTTGCACAGCTTTTATTGACTAGGTTTTTTGGGTCTGGCCTGCTTTCATAAGGGGTGACATCTGTCAGCATCTGCTAATCCAAAATTCACCAAACGCATATATTTTGAATTTTTTAGGGCATTCAATGACTATTTACTGAGTACCTGCTGTAATGCATTTACATTTTTTGAAAAATAAAATTCTGCCTTGTTTTCAAGGGGAAAATCTCAATATATAAAAAGAAGGGGGAAAACAGAGCAATTCTGCAGTACCCTTCCACTGGGGTAACCCCAAGGGAATTCCTTACAACCATCGGGATTCCAAAGACCACTGTCAGAAAATCTCCAGACAAGAGTATTTTTTTTTTTTTGAGACAGAGTCGCACTGTGTTGCCCAGGCTAGAGTGCCATGGCATCAGCCTAGCTCACAGCAACCTCAAACTCCTGGGCTCAAACAATCCTTCTGCCTCAGCCTCCCAAGCAGCTGGGACTACAGGCATGTGCCACCATGCCTGGCTAATGTTTTCTCTCTCTATATATATATATATTTTTTTTTAGTTGGCCAATTAATTTCTTTCTATTTTTAGTAGAGACGGGGGTGGAGGGGTCTTGCTCTTGCTCAGGCTGGTTTCAAACTCCTGACCTTGAGCGATCCTCCTGCCTCGGCCTCCCGGAGTGTTAGGATTACAGGCGTGAGCCACTGCGCCCAGCCTAGACAAGAGTATTTTTAAGTGTTAAAAACAGTGTCCATATCAGGTCTATATCTATACCTGATTTTAAGTAACATGCTCACAATTTAAACCACAATGTGGTTAACCCTCTGGCAAGCTACTGAGATTCACATTGCTTGGGAGGTAGATAGGCCTGGGTGTCATTTCGGAGAAAGGAAAGTCCCAAAGTCACCACATGTCACATAGGAAACACCTGTGTACAAAAGTGTGCATCTAGATGGGTCAGAGTTCTCCAGATTTTTTTGGCATCATATAGATCAAACCACACCAGACGATGAAGATTCTTACCATCGAACATGGGTATGTTTGCTCTACAGTGGTCAGTTTAGAAGAGGCAGGAAGCATTTCACTTTCTGGAGAGTGATTTGAAGGTAGCTGCCCTGAGCACTCAGATTTTCTGGATCCTTTCTTATGCAAAATGGGAAACAGATGGTGAGCACATAGTCATTCTCCTTCCCATATGATCCTCTCAGCAGCTGTCTGGGGCTGACTGGCTGGTGCCAATGCTCCAGTCACGATGGTTCTCTGTTAGAAATAACTCAATTTGCATCTAAGGATAAATAACAAAATACAACTTTTTCTAGTGAGTCATAAATTGGATATCTTTGAAGTTGTACATTTTGAAGACTTCTAAATGTCCAGTACTTCTGAAAACATATAAACCTTAATGAGTTGATTTGTGTTTTACTATTCCTTTTCCCTTTGTTATATATGTCATTTTGCCATAACTAACATGTTTACTGATAATGATTGTTTTCAATCAAATGGTTGCACATGTGGTAATAGTTGCATTGGCCTAATTGTAAAGATCATAATATATCAAATCAAATGGTATTCACAACAATACCAGAAGTTTATACACATGCTCCAAATGCGTGTATGTATGTATGTATAGGGTATAGAGAAGGTGAAACACTAGATTATAGCTTTTGTCACCAAAAATATGCACTTAATACTAAAGTGGCACTCATTTTTAATCACAAAGAGTTGTTTCCCAGTCAATTATATATAACTTACTTTTTAAAAAGATCCAAAAAAGGGGCAGTGCATGCCTGCAGCCCCTGCTGCTCTGGAGGCTGAGGTGGGAGGATCGCTGGAGGCCAGCCTAGGTGACGTGGCAAGATCTTGACTCTAAAAAAGACCCAAAAGCTCAAGGCTGCTCAGAGGCAAGGGGCAGATCTGAGGCTAAGGCCCTGTGACCAGCTCAGTGTCTCAGGTTCTACAATGTGCTCCAGGTCCATCTGTTGCTGCCCTGGTTTCTCACACCTGGCACCTTTGTATACCTGTTAAGTTGGGAATTAGTTCAGTATTCAAGGGCTGGAGTCTAGAGGTGGGCAGACAGCCAAGGTGAATCCCAGAGGCTCTTTGAGATCCATTCACACATTCAGACGTGCGTTTATTGAACAACTACTATATGCTGAGTTACATAATACAATGCAGAGGACCCTGTTCTAATAGGTGCTTGGACCAGCTAACAGAGGCTGTGAAAACAAGGATAAAACTCACTCTGTAGTTTCCCAGGGCTGCTGTAACAAAAGTGCCACCAATGGGGTCACTTACAGCAATAGAAGTTTATTGTCTCACAGCTCTGGAGGCTAAAAGTCTGACACCAAGGAGCTGGCAGGGCCAGGCTCCCTCTGAAACCTGTAGGGGACAATCCTTCCTGCCTCATCTAGCCTATGGTATTTTCAGGCAATCCTTGGAGTTCCTCGGCTTGTAGATGCATCACTCCAAGCCCTGCCTCCAACGTCACATCCCTGTCTGCTCTTCACCTGGCATATTCTTCCCTCTGTGTCTCTCCCCTTCTTACAAGGACACCTGTCATGTTAGATCAAGGACTTGCACTACTGCAGTATGACCTTATCTCAGCTAATTACATCTTCAGTGACTCTATTTCCAAATAAGGTCACATTCTGAGATCCTGAAGGTTAGCACTTCAACATATCTTTGGGGATGGGGGCTACACCATTCGACCCCTAGCACCTTGATGTCCAGTTTGTAAAATTAACAAAGTTTCAGAAGACTCAGTTCCTGGCCTGCTCCACTTTCTCTTTGAAGCGTCCTGGCTTACTAAAAAATGTTTTAAAAATGCTGTAGCAGGATTAGCAAGATTGTAAACATTGTGGGACACTTTACATCTTTAGAATGAACAAATTAATTTATAGCACAAAAATGGAGTGCAATACAATTATCTTCTTCACAAGGTAATCATTAATACAGAATTGACTTTGAAAACATTAATTTACAGTGTACCCTTGGAAGTGAGATCCAAGATTTAAATTCCCTGATGAATGATGATTTATAGTAATCTCATCGGGTTACCTTGGGCAGTGATTATGGACCTCATTAGCCGTGACTTCAGACACCTGCACTTGAGGGCCTATGTGACAATGAGGCTGGGCCAAGGGGCTCCCCACAGCACTGCTGCCACTCAGAAAGAAGCCACCGTTTTGGAAATGTGCCCAGTTCCTTCCCTGCTACCTGCTGAGGCAGACACACTGCCTCTGCTCTCACTGCTTTCCTCACACTGGCATGCTCCTGACTCACAGCAGTGTCCCGCTGTCGCCTGCCCTCTCCTCATCCGCATCCTGCCTGCCCTTTGCCAGAGGGTGGACGTGCTGCTGTCCAGCCCGCAGGTGGCTGCTATTTACAGCAGTGAGCTCTGCGGACAACACTGTGCTTACCCCAGGCCCTAAGCCTCTTTGCTCTTGTCCAGTGACCCAGAGACAGCTCAGGGCTCAAAGCAATTTTCCAAGTGCTGTGAGTGTTCTCCTGGGGCATTCTGATGGCGCCTCTAATATATTCTCCATGTTTTGATGGAGAAGGATTGCTGTGCTTGGTCCCATTGCTCTTGCCCCAGAGAAACGATAATAATCAACATGTGTCTTAGCAATTCTCTCATTTAGTCTGCACAAAACATTGTGAGGCAGGTACAAATACAACATCCTCACTTTACAGACAAGGAATCCAGGGCCCAAAGCAGGCAGGTTCTTTGTCTGAGGCCACACTGATAGTATCTTTGTAGAGCCTGGAGACCCTTACCCCGGTGTTCTGACCCCAGGTACAAGATCTTTCACCACTCTGACCCTGTCTTGGTCCATTCAGGCTGCTATCTAACAAAGTACTACAAACCACAGACATTTATTGCTCATAGTTCTGGAGGCTGAGATGTCCAAGACCAAGGTGCTGGCAGATCTGGTGGCTGCTGAGGTTTTGCTTCCTGGTTCATAGACAGCCATCTTTTTGATGTGAGCTCACACGGCAGAAGGGGCAAGGGACTTCTCTTGGGCTTCTTTTATAATGGTACTCATGCCATTCATGAAGGCCTCATGACTTAATCAACTCCCAAGCTCCACCTCCAAATACCCATACATTGAGGATTAGGTTTCTACATGTGAATTTGGGGGGAACATAAACATTCAGACCATAGCAGACCCCCTAAGAGGACAATGTATGGAGGATGATTGATGGATGGATGAAAAGTGAGTGAGTAGATGAAGGAATGGACAATAGAGCCATAGATCGACCCCTGTACAGTGAGCTCGACTGGCCTGCTCAAGAATATGTTGGGTCCTTGGAATAATGTCATACACATAGTCACAGACATGCCTGGGAGGCAGTAGCACACACGGGTTATGAGTTTGGGCTCCTTGCTTTTGTAAGACAAATCTTTCAAAACCTGTTATAAATGTTTTCTAATTTTCCATCACTAGTCCCTTGTGATAGAAAAGGCAAGTATTTACATCTAGTTTACAGAGAAGTTCATCCCAAAGAGTTTGGGAACATAGGAAGTCCTAGAGCCAGGGATGGTAGGGGCAGAAGCCAAGTGGCCTGTGTAGCTAGGCCCGAAGAGGTGAGACCTACCCTGTGGAAAAATGTTAAAGAAGAGAAAGATCTATCTTTAGCCCCCTCCATCCTTCACTCTCTCTTCCCTACTGCAGCCTAAATTGCTTGTGGGTATGACCCCCTTCAAGATCTGACATTGCCTTGAAGAGCTGCTCCTCACATACCTATTGCTTGTTTAAGGAGGGGCACCGGGGGCCTATAGGATCCTAAGGAATGAACCTGTGTTGGGGATATTTCAGGTTCTCCTTGAAGCACTCAAGGAACTTAACACATCGCACATCTGCATTTAGACAGATAACGCCAGCAGCTGATGGAGATTAGCTTGGAAGCCTGGATTCAGGGAGACTAGTTGGGAGGCTGTATTGATAATTCAGGTGAGAAATATTGATTGGTCTGAATCAAAGCAGTGGCAACGGAGGAGAATAGAGGTGGAGTGAGAGATCATCAGGAGGTAGCGCTGAGAGTTGATGTTGACTGAATAAATGTGGAAGATGGTAGGGAGCTGGGGTTAGGGCTTTTTACTGTCAGATTGGGGGTAACAGGAAAGACTTCCTGGAGCAGTGGTTCCCAAACGTTATTGTGATCCTGATCACTTGGCGGACTTGTTAAAATAGAGATTGCTGGACCCCTACCTGAGAGTACTGATTCCATAGTCTGGGTTGGGGCCCAAGAATTTGCTTTTCTCATGAGTTCCCAGATGATCCAACTGCTGCCAGGCCTGGGACCACACTTTGAGAACCACAGTCCTAGAGAATGGTATTGTTAAGTTTCAGTGTAGCTCCTAGGAATGATTTAGACATAGATTGGCTGAGAAGATGGAAGACAGCATTTTAGGAGGGCTAAATGGCAAGGACAAGCAGTTGTAAGAGACTGTGACATGCTCATTCAAGTGGCCTCTTGAGGGCCTGAGTGTGATAAAGATGAGACTTTTTAAAATAACCATGTCCCTTTGCAGTATTATCTATTTTTGAGAATGTCTCTTGCTCATGTTGTAAAATAGCCATCGGATATGTAGAGTTTCAATGTGGGCCCTTCCAGATGCAAATGCTGAGAGGATTTAAGTGAAAATACTTTATTAAGTAAGTGCAGGCAACTCCAGGAGAGAAAGGCCTGCTGTACAGGAAAGAGAAGGTAGAGTTATTAAACCACAGGGAAATTGGGATCCATGCAAAGCACACAGCTCAAAATTATCCCAGCTCATGCAGGAGGAAGCTGGGGGATTCATAGATTAACTCTTGACAGTCATTGTTGAGTGTGTATTTGGTGAGAGGTGAGGTGGGTTCATTCCTTGACACTTCTGATCTGCAGCTTGGTCAGCAGTTTACTTTCTCTTAGTCCTGGAGAAAGAGCTTTGGCCAAAGAGATGTGGGGGCTGGCTTTAGAAGTGGGAGGAATACATTCAACGGGCCAAGGGAGAGAATGTATATAAATAAAGCACCATCTAGGGTAACCTCCAGCTAATGCCAGTAATGGTCTTAGGCTCCTGGTCTGGGCCTTTAGGTGACAATGACAAAGCAATAATTAGTCTTGTGATTCTGTGTTCATTCCCATTTTGTGCAACTAGAGAAAGAGAAAGCCAAAAAGTAAGTTGAGGTGGGGTGGGAAAATGATTCTTTCTGGTATTCTAAAGATGCCAGGTATTTAGTTTCTGGAAATAACATATTTTGATCTTCCTTACATGTGGGACTATTTTTTGCCTAATTCAAGAAGCATGCTGGGTGCAGTGGTTCATGCCTGTAATCCTAGCACTCTGGGAGGCCGAGGCATGTGGATCGCTCAAGGTCAGGAGTTTGAAACCAGCCTGAGCAATAGTGAGACTCCGTGTCTACTAAAAATAGAAAGAAATTAATTGGCCAACTAAAAATATATGGAAAAAATTAGCCGGGCATGGTGGTGCATGCCTGTAGTCCTGGCTACTCTGGAGGCTGAGGCAGAAAGATCGCTTGAGCCTAGGAGTTTGAGGTTGCTGTGAGTTAGGCTGACACCACAGCACTCTAGCCCAGGCAACAGAGTGAGACTTTGTCTCAAAAAAAAAAAGCAGAAGTAAATTCTGAACGGCTAATGGGGTATTTGATTTTTTTGGGGGGATATAACTTGAGATTAGCATGTTACTAGTCTATTATCTCATAGTTTCTCACTATTACTTTTTCTCAGCAGAACTATCATGACTTGAGTATTTCTTTAAATAGTGTCTTCGTCAGTTTGGGCTGCTATACCAAAACACCATAGACTGGGTGGTTTAAACAACAGAAGTGTATTTCTCACAGTTCTGGAGGCTGGGAAGTCCAAGATCAAGGTGCTGGCAGATGAGTCTAGTGAGGGTTCTCTTCATGGTTTGCAGATGGCTGTCTTCTTTTTGTATCCTCACATGGCAGAGAAAGAGAGAAAGAGAGCTCTAGTCTCTTTCTCTTCTGATAAAGATATTAATCTCATCATGGCAGCTCTACCCTCATGAGCTCTTCTAAACCTAATTACCTCCCAAAGGCCCCATCTCCTAATACCATTGAATTGGGGGTTAGAGTTTCAACATATAAATTTTAGGGGAACACAAACACACAATCATAACAGTTCCTCTTTCCTGAAAGTCATATTTTCCTGGGCAGCTAAATTGGATATGCATTTTACTTTTTGTTTCTCCCAGTCTCTGCAGCAGTCTCTGCAGATTCATTTTTAGATCATTTGGAGTGATTTTTTTTCTTTTTTGCCACCATTTAGAATTAAGCAAAATGACAGAGAAACCAAATATTTCTGCTACTTGTTAAGCTCCTGGGGTGACTGAATGAGGCACACCTGTAGCCAATCAAGAAATGTACTAATCACATTGAAAGATCTCTTTTCATAAGAAGGAAAAGCAAAAGGAAACAGAAATAGGAATTTTTAAGGTAAAAAGTCATTATAGCCCCAGTGGCTCCTGGTAAAGCTCTAAGCTTCATTGAAATTCCTCTTGAATATTTTCCTGTCCAGAGAAATTGATCAATAAGTATTGGTTAGCTTTAATCACATTTCTAAAGATAAAAATCAGGACTATCATTCATATTTGTTAAATAAAATATATACCATTGCTTTGCAAGGTAATATAATGTAATTGTTTAAAAATGGTATAACTGTTTTTTCTTGGAGGTCAAATTGGACTTGTTTGAAAGTTACTGTCAATCTTCAGCTATAAATTCATCCTGAGACCCAAGATCTGGAACATCTATTTATGGAGGATTAGCTGTGGTGTCTGTCACTCAGCAGGGACTGTGGCGAGGTCAAGTTCTAAAGTAAACTTCACTCAAGGAAAGGTATTTTATGCAATGACAGAGCTGAAAGGGTCACACAGCTCACTCATTTTACAGATGAGGAAAATGAGTCCCCAAGCAGGGGAGTGGTTTCCAAGAGTAACACATCTGCTTGTAAATTAAATGGCACTCAGGTCAGAGATGGGAGGGTGGTAATCTGAGCCTCTCCTCCCGCACTGGCTGCCAATCTTGTTCTGCACCAGCCCCAATGGTTTGGGTTTAGACCAGGGCAGGTCTGGAGTTGCCACTCTGGACAGTATTAAGTAGGGATTCACAAAGCATATGCTATGGGACAAAATTAACTGATGTTCCTTAAAGATACTGTTTTGTAGTCATGTTAGCTAGAGCTTGCTCACTTTTCAGACCTTCAAGGTGACACCAAGCCAGTAGGTTTTTTTTACTTTGAGGGTCTGCTTCTTGGGCCATTACAATTGAATGTGGCTACAAATCCTATAAAGTGGTTATAATGTTTAGCATTTCCCACACTTGCTGACAATGGAATCCTCTTCTCATGGACCATTTGTTACACTAATGATCCTCAAGAACTCATATAGGGAAAGGCCAGTCCCAATTCCCTTGTTTATTTATGAGGAAAGGAAACCAGAGAGAGGTGGCATGTGACCAGGCTTCCATTCTGGAAAAAGCTATTCCGAAGTTTAACCAAGTCCCAGCTCATGCCCACTCTGGGCAGCTGTCTACTGAAATGATCATTTCAGGGATGCACCAAGTTAGGCTTCAGTTTGGGCCTGAGGTTACCTGTTTAATCCAGGGCCCATGGTGCCATCTTGGCCCTCCCTAAAGTATATCTTATGTCCCTGGAGATGACAGAACCACCTAGTTTTTCAGCAACCTCCAAACTATTTATGATCAATGGGCCAGCTAGACTGCATGGTCCATTTCAGGATTTC
The DNA here is from genome assembly GCA_008750895.1 of Mirza zaza. Classification (NCBI taxonomy): domain Eukaryota; kingdom Metazoa; phylum Chordata; class Mammalia; order Primates; family Cheirogaleidae; genus Mirza; species Mirza zaza. Next base: position 60,655 of record VSMD01013819.1, on the reverse strand, counting down.
AGGAACAGACCACCACCCCAGAGATTTTCCTGAGACTAGAATGGATCTGGCACTCAATGAGACCCGTGGTATTCATGGTTTACCTGCCCATATTTGCTGTCATCAAACGTTCAACTTCAGATGCTGTACAATTGCTCATGAAAAGTTATTGCTGCCAAACTCTCTCCTCTTCACTTTCTTTCTTGTGACACAACCTGTTCTGGTCCCAGATACTTTCAGTAACAACAATGGATAGAAGAGTTAGATGTTAGTTTGAACTCTATCAAATGAGTTAGGCATTTCGAGACTGTTCTTACCTCATGAAGAGCATTAAGAACTATTTAATCAATGTTTTTTAAAAAAGTAAAAAGAACTGTTTAATAAATTATTGTTCAGGGACGGCTTAGGTGGGTTAGTTTGGCATATAAAAGACCTCATAAAATGCCACCTCCTCCACACAACCTTTTCTTGTCAGCTGAAAGTTATGTGACAGCTTCCTCCCCCAAGACCAACTCATATGAAAACTAATGAACATGGAAATATACATTCAATTTTTAAAAATTGTCATCTGAACTAGAGGCACTTTTTATATTGAAAATTCTGTGGCTGCTTCTTTGTTCATACTTACATGTATGTATATACCTAGATACATATAATTTTCAAATACTAGGATTTATTATTAACAACAATGTAAGGACTTATAGATTCAAATTAATTATTTGGGAAGTCAGTTTCTTGGAAAAATACACACACACATGCATATGCACATGTGTGTTCATAGACACACATAATTTGTGTGTGAGGGTCAGGGTTGGAGGAAGAACTAACTACCTATGAACTTAGTTCACAAGCCAAACAAGAGAATAGACTTTGCTATTTTATATTTATGTCTCATATTGAAAACTCCTTAAAAGTCAGCAATTTAGTGCTGGCATTTCCTGAGACCCACCATTTTCATAGTCTGGTTGGAGATGGGCAGTATTTTATGATAAATTCTGACAATTTACTCTGTAACAAGTGAATAACTGTAGATAGTGGATTGAAAGAGCAATTTTGGGCTTGGCTGTGCAGAGGGAAATAGTAGAAGCAAAACACAGAAAACCCTTGGCTATTCTGATTTCAATGCAGAGGTCAAGAGACATGCTACTTCAAAGTCAGGATTCTTCAAATGATAGAACTTCATGGAAGAGCTCACTCAGAAGATAAACCTATGTCCAAGTCCACTGAGAAATCAGGGACAGAAGAAAAGAACCTAGAAATGGGTTAAAGGGTATTTGAATATTTTTAAACCTCTCCTTTCTTTTACATGTTTATGTAGTTTTCATGGGGTCTGAGTTTAGGGAACATCAGTAGGAGGAGGTAGGAGTATTTAGAAAGATGAGTGGGCAACATTGGTGAAACTTATTATGCACAACACAGATTTTGAAAAGCAGATAACACTTGGGAGGTTTGATAATTTGAGAAAGTTCTTTTCAATGTTAATATAAATTTGTATTTATATTTGTACCCATGTTCCTGCTGTGCTATTGAATCTGCATGTTTCACAATTGAAAATGTTTAATTACATACTGTGTAATGTGTTTTTGATATATTTCTGCTTTGCTAATCTCTGATTGACTTATGGCTCTACATTATATAAAAAAGAATAACAATATGACAATGTCAGAACATAATATTTTCTGCTGCTTAGCTTGGTGTTTGGCATCCTCTGTGACATAGCTTCTACTTTATGGCTTTCCATTTCTTTTCTACATATACCTTGTACGTGATCTAAACCACCTTAATCTTTGTTCTCCAAACAGGACACACACCTTTCCATCTCTGTGCTGTTATTGTTCGTACTACCTACTAATCCTGGAATACTACTCCCCCTTGTCATTTCTAGCTCTCAAAATCCTACCCAAAATTCATTTAAAATGCTGGCTGTAGACTTTGGATTCAAGATGGCTGACATTTATCAAAATGTCAAATGTTTGACCTTTCTCAAAATCCCAATAAATGTAACAAATAAGTTAATAATAGCAACACATGAAAAAATCAATAATGGCTATAAAAGCCAAGAAGCTAGATAAATAGTATCTACTATAAATTCTACACATTTCTCATTCATAATGAAAATAAATGCTTTAAAATACCTAAGGAATATACTTCCAGTATTTAACATGTAAGGCCTATATAAGGAAACCATAAAGCTTTGCCAATAGACAAAAGAAAGGATCTGGATTACATTGCAAAAGTATCAATTCTTGCAAAAACTAATCTGTAAATTCAATGCAATTATTTTTTTTAAAAAAAATCCAAGGATAATTTTTATGAACCTGATAGGCTAAGTACTTCTTAAAGAACAAAAGTGCAATAAATAGCCAAATTAATTTTAGAAGAATGGGTACAGTTTGTCCTACAGATATCAGAATATACTAAAGAGTTTCAGTGACTACAACAGTGGGATACTGACTTGGGAACAGTGAAACAGACTAATTGAGGAAAGAGACTACACTTTTTAGGGGAATCGATAGGCTGGCTGTAAGATTTATATGAAATATCCAAGATAGCAATAGCAAAGACTCTCTTGAAGATAAAGAATAAGGTGGGAGGACTTGCTCTTCCAGGAATCAAGACATACCATAAAGCTGTGAATTAATTTAGTATAGGTACAAAGCTAGACAAATAGATCAGTGGATAGGATAGGGAACCCAGAAAGAACTCACTCATATCCAGACAAAACTGATAGCAAAGGAGAAACTTCTTCCTGTGGGGAAATAGGGAATTCTCAATAAAAGGTATGGGGTCAATTGGACATCCATATGTGAAATATAAAATTAAAACTCCTCTTCACACCATATAAAAATAATGTCCATGTAGGTTAAAGACTTAAATGTGAAAGGTGAAACTTTAAAGCTTTTGGAAGAATATATAGTATATATTATATATCTTCATGACCTTGGGGTATGAAAGATATTTTATTGAAAACACAAAGGAAAAGATTGATGAAATTGACTACATGAAAATTAAGAATTCCTGTTCATCAAATGTCAATATGAAAATAGTGAAAAGAAAAGCCAATGAGAGGAAGATATTTACAACATGTATGATCATGAAATAATTGGTATCCAGAATAAAGAAGGCTTATAGAGAAATGAACAGAAGATCAACAACTCAACAGTTGTCCAAGAGGCTTGAAGAGATACTTCTCAAACAACAGCAAAACACTTAAATAGCTAATAAAGATATGATATGAGTTCAAGCTCACTAGCAGTCACAGAAATGCAAACTAAAGCCACACAATCATACTACTATACACTCATCAGATAGACAAACTTTGGGAAGTCTCATTGCAAGTGGTGGCCAGGTTAGGACCGTGCACGGCAGAAGAGAATGTGAACAGGTATTTAATGAAACTGAAGACAAGCATATTCTATAACCTACAATTTCCATTTCTACTTGCATACTTTGATAATTTAATTGTTAATGAGCATTGAAGGGAATCAGAATATCCCACTCCAAAATATGCTACTTTGGCATGTTGATTATTTTGAACTGAAAGAAATTTTAAAAAAACCAAACAGGCCGGGTGTGGTGGCTCACGCTTGTAATCCTAGCACTCTGGGAGGCCGAGGCGGGCGGATTGCTCGAGGTCAGGAGTTCGAAACCAGCCTGAGCAAGAGCGAGACCCCGTCTCTACTATAAAAATAGAAAGAAATTAATTGGCCAACTAATGTATATAGAAAAAAAATTAGCCGGGCATGGTGGCTCATACCTGTAGTCCCAGCTACTTGGGAGGCTGAGGCAGAAGGATCGCTTGAGCCCAGGAGATTGAGGTTGCTGTGAGCTAGGCTGACACCATAGCACTCACTCTAGCCTGGGAAACAAAGCGAGACTCTGTCTCAAAAAAAAAAACAAAAAAAAAACCAAACAGATGCAGGAAGGGCTTTCTGGCCAATGATTTCCTCCCTAAAAACATAGCATAAATTTCTTTTGAAAAAAGGTGTCCTCTTTCCTTTGTCTAATCACGTCTCTATAATTTATTGTTCTCTGTTAAAATGACATATAAGCTCTCAGGTCTTCCCACTTCTTTGTGTGTTCCTTTCTTACATATGAAGACCTCCAAGTACGTATAAGAATATGAACATCAAATATAATTTCTATGCTCTTTTTCCTGTTAATCTGTCTGCTGTCAGTTTAATTCTCAAGCCAAGCCACAGAACCTAAGAGGGTAGAGGAAAAGTTTTCCCCCACCACACCAGAATATATGTTTACGAATGTTCATTTCATCTTTGTTCTTGATTTTCAAAAGTTGGAAATACTTAATTCCCTTTCTACAGCAGAATGGATAAATACCAGTATAGCCATTCAACAAACATGATGTTAGGTGAAAAATTCAGTGACAAAAATTGCATGTAGCATGATTTCATTATATAACATTTTAAAATAGACAAAACTAAACTATAATGTTTAGCAATGCATACATCTGTGATAAAAATAAAAGCAAGAAAATTATTATTGTCAAGGTCAGTATAGAGATGACCTTTCTGTACTTGAGTGATAGTTATATGGATGCTCATTTTACCACCATCTGCTAACTTGTACACGTAAGTCTTCCTGTGTGAATGTTTCAAAATAAAATCAAAACCAAATAAAATCAAAGACAAAACCAAAATAACCCAGAAAGTAAAAAGAAAAAAGAAAACAAACAAAAACCCACACGAGATTTTAGAAATAGAAATACATATTAATTTTATATTTGATAAAGATAGTATTTCAAATTAAAATCATTCATAAATGGTGTTGGACCTGGAAGGAAAAGATCAGATTGACAGATTTGACTACAAATAAATTAAAACATCTCTGTGGTCACAGACACCACAAACAACTTGGAGAAAATATTCGCAACTCACACAAGAGGCAAATGATCATATTCATAGTACATCAAAAATGTTTAGAAATCAATGTAGGGGTGGACATATGGGCAGGTAGTGTACAGAATAACAGATACAGGCTGGGCACGATGGCTCATGCCTGTAATCCTAGCACTCTGGGAGGCCGAGGCGGCTGGATTACTCAAGGTCAGGAGTTTGAAACCAGCCTGAGCAAGAGTGAGACCCTGTCTCTACTAAAAATAGAAAGAAATTAACTGGACAACTAAAAAAATATAGAAAAAATATTAGCCAGGCATGGTGGCGCACGCCTGTAGTCCCAGCTACTCGGGAAGCTGAGGCAGAAGGATTGCTTGAGCCCAGGAGTTTGAGGTTGCTGTGAGCTGGGCTGACGCCATGACACTTTAGCCTGCGCAATAGAGGGAGACTCTGTCTCAAAAACAAAACAAAACAAAACAAAACACAACATAACAGATACAAATAGTCAATAAACATATGAGTACATAACCAACTTTATTAGTAATTAGCAAAGTTAAAATATGGAAAAATAATATGTAATGGGTGGGGAAAATTAATATAATCACAATGTAATTATTTGTATAATTATATGTTAAAATTATTGAATTACAAAATAATTTGAAAATGTGAATATCAAGGAAATCATTAATTAAAGTAAGGCTCCTTCTAGCTTTATGTATGACTCATGTCCTCATAGTTTCAAAAAGAGCAGGAGGAAAGAGCACAGCCATATATTTTGGAAGGTGAAAGACAGTGATGAGTATAACTAATTTAGCAGACTTGAGAAAATGGAGTCCTAATTTGATATTGAAAAGCAAACTGAGCTACTTTACATCGTCCCCAGAAGATAAAGCAATGAATGCAGCACACAGTATATCTGGATGAAGGAGGGTGAGAAGCAGACCCAAAACAGAAGAATAGGTTAAAAGGCAATTTAAGATGTAGCTGGATTCCCAGATCCCCTTGTGTTTTGCAAAGCCAGTGAATGTCCACTCCTTGCCAAAGCAGAAAATGGCAGGGTTATTATATGGATAAGGTGAGAGGGAGGGGCTATTTCATGTATACTTGAGGTCACTATAACTGCACAGAAAATAAGGTGGTAAAGGGCACATTGCATGTTAACATACTAGATGCTGAGAGCCCTCCAGCCTTTTTTTTTTTAAACTAGCTATTAGCAATAAGTTCTCTTCACACTAAGCAGGAGATCTTTCTCTGGGGGAATCTATGTAGCCCAAGAGAAAAAACCTAAACATTCTAACATCAGGAGTCCCCCAAATAAATAATCCAGGCTAATCATCCTACAGTGAACCTCAGCTTCAAGAAGCCTCCCTTGTAGACTCAGAGCATGGTCCAATCAGCTATTCACTGAATATGACTCCACTAAGAACGCAGTACCAGGATTATTAGACAGCTAAAAAATGTATAAGAGTGCACAAATGGGGGGAACATTGTGTAGAAAACAAAGAATGTGCAATAAGAAGAAAAAAATTTAAAATATCCTATCATTAACAATTTCCAAGAGATAAAGGAAGATATTGGATTTATGAAAAAGATACTTCAAAAAGAAACATTCAGGTAACACAAGAAAATTGGAGAAATCAAAACCACAATAGCAAAAAAGAGCACTCAATAGAAGGGTTGAAAGATAAAATTGAGATACTCTTTTAGGAAGAAGAGTAACAAAGCCAAAGAGATTTAAAAATAAGAGAGAAGAGATGAGCAAAGTTAGAGGATGAGTCCTGAATACGCAACACTTGAACAATAGAAATTCCAGAAACAGAGTGGAGGAGAGGAGATTGTGAAAATAATTCAAGCAATCTCCCAGAACTGTTGTATATGAGGACCACTGAGTGTCATGAGCAATGAGTAAAAATAGACCCACACTAAGGGAAGTAAATTTTCAGAATTCTGGCAATGAAAAAGAGCGCTTACTTCTTTATAACAGTGAAAACTTAGGAAGAACATAAATGTCTACTACTAGGAAATTGGTTAACCAAAGTATAGACTAGTCTCAGTAATGTTATTATTAAAATCAATGATAGACCTCTATATTTGTTGAAATTGAACAAAAAAGACAAAAGAAAACAAGAGAAGAGAGCTTACAAACTTTCAAGGAGATTAAATAACAACAGGTCACCAATGAAGGATCAGAATGGCTCCAGACTTTTTACAAATAGCATTGGAAGCTAGACTATGATGGAACAGCGACTTCAAAATGATGAAGGAGCCTGAATCTACACCCAATCAAATGTCAATCAAATGTGAAGATAGAGTACAGGTATTTTCAGACATATTACAGGTATTTATAGGTATTTTACAGGTATTTTCAGATGTTAACAACTTTACATCCTATGTACCTTTTCTCCGGAGACTACTGGAGGATGTTTTCTATCAAAACGAGAAAGTTAATTGAGCAAGAGGAAGATGTAGGATCCAGGAAAGCCACAGACTAATCCAGAAGATAGAGGAGGAGACTCCCCGGAGCACTAGGGAAGGGGGATCAAGATGAGAGCTGAGCACCAGCTGCAGCAGGAGCTGGTCCAGATGGAACAAGACTCCCCGAGAGTGAAGAAGATGAAATGCTAGAATGAGAGAACACCACCTCTTGGAAACATTGAGAGCACATTTAGACGGAAAGTTTGAGTGATTAGTGATAAATGTCTAGATGTCTAGAATTGTGCTGTTCAGCACCAGTGCCACCAGCCACATGTGGTAGTTTAAGTTTAAATTAAATAATTGAGACTTTTAGTTCTGCTGTCACACCAACCAGATTTGCTACCCACATGCAGCTGGTGGCTATAGCTACCATGTTGGCTATAGCACTGGTATAGAACATTTCTACCACTGGAGACAGTTCTCTTGGATACCACATGTCTAGAAAAATCAAACCAAGGAAGAAAATAAAAGAGATAGAGAAAAATAGCAACAAACCCTTGTGCAGGAAAAGAAAGTCCATCATAATCTATGGGGTTCAGCTGTGAATAGCCTTTTGCTAATCATGATAATGCAAACATTGAATTCTAAACTAGATATATAGAACTTTATTGGGGGGCATGAGGCTTGTGTCTGGTAAAGGTGGAAGTTTATTTGAAAGAAAGCCAAAGCCTCAGCTTCCCAGGTGGGAACCTGATACGTGGTGCCTATGACTGAAAAATCAGGAAAGAGCAGTGTAGACATTTTTTTTTTTAATGTGCAGAAGTATACAACAAAAGATTCAGCTAAAAGAGTCAAATGATGTCTCTAGGGAGGGAATAAAAGGAGGAATAGTAGAAATAGGGAGTGCTGATTTAATAAGCCTTGTAAAACTATTTGATCCTTAAACTATGTGCACATATAATTTGATCAAAATAATGAATAAAATCAAAGAAATTACAATAACAAAAATCTGTTACAATACCATCTCCCTCATCAAATCTCTTATGGCCCCCAGGCATGATACTTTTACACTTTGATATTTAGAAAAGCATTATCTGAAGTTCTGCTATTGGCACCTAACTGTGCCCTGCTTTGTTTTGTAGTCAACTATGTAGGCTTCTAGTCAAACTCCTATTTATTCATAAATTTTTAGACAAACTACTATGTGATTTCAGAAGCTTCATGATATTTTAGTATTTCAATATAACACAGAGTAAAGAGTTAAGACTCCCATAAAATTTTAAAACTGGTAATAATAAAAAATAATAATAGCTAACATTTACTGAGCACTTAATTATGTACAAGACATATATTAATAAGAAGAACCTACCAATAAATAAGGATGCCTCCTCCAGAGGCCTGGAAAACAGAGCTGTTCTTTCATCCCTAGAGGGTGTAATTCCAGATTAGAGTATTTGCAGAATTCAGTAAGGTAGTGGCAGTGTTTTTTAGTGTGATTGGGGGAAATGTAAACTGCTTGTACTGGCCCCTGTGTAACCATGATGGGAACGTGGCCAGCTCTCCTGTGACTCTCTCACTTCTGATGTGCTTTGCAAATTTTTAGGGCAACCTTCAGCGGGCCAATTTAGCTGGGGCTTTGGGGCTTTCTTTCAGAAGGGATTGATCCCAAGAGGTCTAAGCCAGGGTGTTTTCATATGGACTTACTCCCAGCACCCTAATTTTTTAGATGCTGTTCCTGGGATATATACTTCACTATAAATGGAGTCTGGGGTTCTGCTCATCTGGAACCCCACTTGTTAATACCACAGTGGGTTCAAAAGTAATGTATGGAGAGTGTCTTAGTCCATTAGGTCTGCTATAACAGAAATACCATAAACTGGGTGGCTTATATACAACAGAAATTTACTTCTTACAATTATGCTAACAGTTCATGAATAAAGTGCTGATTAAACAAATTATGCTATATCCAATCAATAGGATTATTTTTGGAAATTAGAATAGGCTATATGTATGTGAAGTTTCATAAAAGATGCCCATTACATATTATTAAATAAATAAATTTATGTTCAGGTCCATATTGAAAATATCTGAATCTTAACACTGACTACCTTTAAGGAGATCTATGCTCATTTTCAATTTATATAATCTCATACTCTTGTGCTTTTAAAAAAATGGGCCTGTATTATTATTTTTCAATTTAATAACATCTTTTATAGTATGTCATGAATAGTAAGTCACAATTCTTCCAGTTTGCAGCTACCAAGTAAATGATCTCATATCATATAAATATCCCTTGTCATAAGACCTGTGAGAACATACGAGATGAACAGGTATAATTAGTTATATGGTAAAATTATGTTAAATTTTATCTACTTCCATATGAATCATGGAAGGGAGAGAGGTACATATGTTCGAAATATGAGATTATTTTCTAACATTTAACTTAAAAAGAACTATTACAATATGTTTAGTCTCAAATCCATATCAAGGTATAGGTGACTCACAGAGTTTTTCCTTTAGTACAGGAGCAATCCAGAAAAAGAGCAATTCTCTGTTTTGTAAGAGCTTGTGATTCATCGCTATCTGTAAGGACATACAGATACACAGAAGAACTGGATTTCAAATTTAAAAAATACACAGTTCAGGAGCAAAGAAAGTGCAAGAGTGAAGGACATTAGGCAAGTTTTAAGAAAACTGTTATATAATTTTTATAATACAAAGTAAATGTCTTACACTTGGACTTACCTAATACAGCATTATTTTTTCCTAGTCATCTACTGATTTCTATTTTATCTGTGCTCCCTGTTGGGAAATTGAGCCTGTTTGTGTCTGCATTCACATTTTGCTTCTAGGAGCCAGGAGTCAGCTGAGTTAACAGGAAATCAGTAACTCAGTTAAGAACAAGAGAGGCTCTGTATCCCTAGCCGCTAGCCTCACCTAGGGAGGGAGAGGTAATGAATGTGATTTTTGGCAACTCCTCCTGGTTTAGTAACAGAAAAATGATGGGACCTAATCTTTCTAATTACACCCCGTGGATATCTTTTCTAATGTCACCGTCAAATATTTCCACCTATAACTTCACTCATCACATTTTTAAACATTGCTTTTGCCAACTTGACGGTTTCTGCATCGTATTCCTCAATTGCTCTCACATTAACACCGGTAACTCAGCTGGTGAATCTCTTGAGGGTGAGCATGTTTATCTCTGTGAAAATTGGACATACAACGCACAGACAGCAGTTATGGAAGAGTCAAAGCCTCTCAAAGTCATGCTTATTTTCTCCCCAATTTTTTTTTTCACAAATATGGTATTGAACGGGGCTGCAGTACCTAAGAAATTAAACCTAAATTTGAATCCCATAGGCTGGAAGTTAGGTAGAATTCCATTACATTTGAATAGTTCTAAGCAAGCAATTTGTTACCCTTTATCCTTTAGTGGAATTGATGAACAGGTGGTTTTCAGAAGATCACTCAGTATATTTAGCTTCTGAAATTTGAGCAACTCAAGATCTGATTGGCTGCTCTTACCACATGATAATTCGGAGCCGAGGCACCACGCTGGCTCTTGCCTGGGGTTCTCAGGAGGGGAGAGTTGGGAGAGGCTTTGCTGCTGAGGAAATTTATTTGATAGACTGAAGGTAAGGCCAGTTTATGGCTTTTTCTGTAATATTCTTTCGGGAGATGTTCCCCAACTTCCCTTGAAGTATTTTTCAAGGTTTTGGGTCATAAATGGGGAAATTAGTGGTAGAAATGTGGCTAGGGACGTCTGTAACCCCCATTAGCTCACTAAGGCCCTATTAATATGTAGAGTATGTGATTAGGGTCAAGTTCTACACTAACCCATTTATTGCTTGACTGAGTTGGCTATCTTGTCTAACAAATTTTTTTTTCATGTTTTGCCTTTGATTCTTTTCCCCCTAAATATATTAGTATGGAAAAAGACCTATGTTCTATGTTCCTATATTTATCCTGTTCCACTGGACTTCATTTGCCTCAGAAGGAGTGGCAGTTTCGCTAGCTTAACAAAACCAGCCACTGCGGGGTGTTGGTTTACATGGCAAACATCTCTGGGCCCAGGGACAGCTGCTCCGAGTCATCATCCACTTGTATCGAGAGTCCTACTCTCTGGCGTCAAACAGAAAAGGCCTCGAGAGATCCTTTCGTTATTTCCTGAATTAGAAGCTTAGCCCAAAGACCTACGATTTTATATGTACTTCAACCAATGCTTTAAACTTTGTTATTTTTCAGGTTTGAACAGGAGCTACAGAAACAAAAGAGAAAACCCGTTTAAGCCAATGGTGTTCGGGAAGAGAATAACCCCATTTCCTTGAGGTTTCTATTTTTCTTTTAAAATCTATCGACTGTATATAGTATTACGTATTCTAATTTGAAGCATAGGATATACTGCAGATGGTGGGTTAGAGCAGTATAGAAAACTAAGTCAGCCCTCTTAGAATTTTGGTGCTATGGGGAAAATTCCAGCTTCTTCTGAAAGCTAAGCTGACCTTCCTTTCACTAAACGTTTTGCTTGAAAATGTTTTTTTCCCCAAAGATTTGAAAATTTAAATTCTCTGTTCCTTGAGTCCAAACTCACTTCCTTACCTCAATTTTCTTTTACAACTTTAATTAAATTGATCATGTAGAAGTAGCAATACCTAACGTGTTACAGAGGGCGTAAGGAGAAAGAAATTTGAAGCTTCTGTGGTTTAGACCTGTATTCTAAATGTCTTTTCTCCCTTACCCTGCAAAAATAACCAAATATGTAGCATAGATTAGTTTTAAATTCTATTTTTATAATGTCATCAGATAATGTCTATCCTGAGGTTAGATTCTAATGCATTTTCCTTTGTGCGGAATATGAAAAGTTTGTAGGTGCCGCTACTACTCCGGGAAAATGGCAGATGACGAAGAATATGAGGAGGTGGTGGAGGTAAGATAAAGACAAACCGACAGCCACATATTTTGTGTAGTGACAATCAAAGCCGGGTAGGTGAGTTAATCATTCGAAAAATACATTGTCTATTTTAACTTCACAAAGAGTCATCATTAAAGCATAAGAAAGGAATATCTTGCGTTCAGCTTCACTATAATTATGTGGGATTTAGAATTGAAAGGAAATATCACTGTTTGCCACTTTTGCTTTTCTTTAAACTCTCAAAAGAAAAAAAAAACAACAAAGACTGGGGTAAAAGTGGATTTTAATTTGTCTTCTAAAACTACTTTCTTCTCCTATGATCAAAGGGACAGAGGCAATGAAGAGAAAGGTCTGAAAACTGAAGTCTGTGTCTTAGTGTCTGCGTAGCCACAGAGGAAAAAGAGTTACTCCTTATTCATTGCTTCAACAAGTTGGTTATAGATAGGGCAATATGAGACAAATATTGGGAATAATCACACTTATGAGATTATATCCATGTATGGAATTTTATATATATATATATATGTGCACGCATGTACATGGACACACACATATAAATAAATTCATAAAGGTCACAAGTGACAGTTGGAGTCACACTTTTCCACTGACTCCATTATCTTTCCCCAGGGGAATAGGACCAGCTTTTGCTTTTGAATTTTGAATACGAACAAAGTCCATAGTAGGTATCTTGAAAGATTACCTTTGACTTATTGGGGGACATCTGACACATTTTACAAACTTCTTAATTGTTAATTTGATATTTAATCCTTGTGTTTTTATCATGTTATGGTTTTTTGTCACCAGCTCTTACCTTTAGCTTCACATTCTAGAAATAAAATATAAGGGCTTGGGACTATAATCCATATAAATACATTGCCATGAATCTGAACGTACTTAATAATTACCAATTAATGAAGATGATCTAAACATATGAATATTTCCAAATACCTAAGGCACTTGGAGGCAGTTTTGAAAATCTCTGTTTTTTCATAAAGACTGACAGTAACTAAAAGATCTGCCCAGAACCAAATTCCAGATTACAGTGCCAAAATTTGTCTTTGGAAATTATTTTAGTGACCAGTCTATATTTAGATGAAAGAAATTTTATTTTATTCTATGAATAAAATTGCTTTTATTACTGAAGAATATGAGAAGAAAAAAACCCAGAATGAATCTCCTATGATGCAACATTCAACCTCTCTGGCCACATCTTTCATGCTCAATATTATCACTAGTATGCATTTTACTTATGTCCCCAAGAGTCAGAATAATCACTATCAAATGCTAACACTATAAATTAAATTATCTTCCTTATGATGCTAATACCAGGAATACTTTTTAGGCTTCAACTTAAATATCCTTGTCTTTCTTAAGATAATTCTATTCATTTACCACTGGAAATTTTCCTTAGTGCTAGACTTGATTGATTTAACTAGATGTCATAAAAAATGCAGGGGGCTATTTTTAGGTGTCCCATCCTTGCCATTTTGTTCTCATTACTGCTTCTGAGTCTTGACTAGCAGGTGATAAACTAATAGAGAGCCTGCCAGAGAGTGTTGAACTGAGGTCTCTTTGATCTCCCGAAGGATCATGAGAATGGGATTGTAGCAGATTTGCAAAAATGGTTAGGGAAGAGTTCAGAAAATAGAGAGGAGCTAGCTTTAAAAATATATCTCCTAGGGATCTTGGACATCTGAAATAAAATTTTACTGTCACTCTCTACTCAAACTTGGAAAGAAAGAGAAAGAAGCAAGGATGTACTATCTAATTAGTGGCACAGATCTAAAAAAAAAGTGAGATTTGGCATACAAGTTAATGCCAACCACTTGGATAATGTTGCCTTTTTTACAAGCTTAATTCTAAGATATATTTACCAATCGTAAGAGTGCAGCAAAGGTAAAATTGGATAGCTCCCAAAGAGCTTTTTTTACTTGGATGCTGAGAAAATCCAAAGTAGTTATGAATCTTTCATTTTAGTTCAATATTTCTTCTCAAGCCACTTATATTTTGTGTGGACAGAGGAATGGCTCCATGTGGCATCAGCGTCAAACAATATTTCCTGAAGTGTCCAAATGGTGTTTCTCGTGTGCTGAAGTCACAACTGTAAAAGAGCAACTCTCTGTCCTGGGAGAGCTTGCAATTACTGTCGCTATGTATAAGGACACACAAACAGACTTAGATTTTAAATTAAAAAAATAGCACAAGAACAAAAAATATGCACAAGAACAAAGGACATTATTAGACAAGTTTTATACAATTATTCCTCAAGGTGAGATAGAGCAGGTGACCTATGGACAACAGTTAAATAATTTGGTGATGGTTTTCCCCTCCCCTCTAGCACTGTACATGTTTTGGTGCCAGCAATAGGAAAAATGAAGCAAAAAGTGTCACAGATTTTGTTGACTGAGAAAATGAACCACGTGTTTCATTTTATCCCTTTCCCTATTCCCGTGTGGCTTGACCTACAGAAGCCTTTCCTTCTGTTCACCCCGCAGAGCTGGGTGAGGCTGGGGGCAGGATTCCTCTCTCCTTACACATCTGAAAGCAAATGTCAGCCAGTTCCTATCTGCATCTATTTATTGCTGGTGATGTCAGAAGCAGAACAAAAGTAGACTCGGTTTCAGATCCAGCCTGCAGGCACCTCAGGGCCACCAGTGGCCATGGCAGCCTCCCTTTCCCACATTTCGCAATGAGGAATCTTCCCCTGGTTCCTTTCTTCCCTTGGCATGTGCCAACAGTCATCTTAGCACCTGGTTTGGAACCATCATGCTGTTATTGAAAAAGGACTCACCCATTACTCCAGAAGAAACACTTATTACTAAGTAATCGGGTGGGTGTAGGAATCACTGAGATGTGTATATGCTTTTGGTCTTATTGTTTCCATGATACATTCCATCTCGAAATTTATTCACACTGCAGTTTTTGTTGTGTCTTATTGTTAGTTAGTAAACAGTGAGTTTTATCATGGTTCTTCTTCCCAGAGCCCACACTCAGGATCTTTTATTATTGTTTTCTGTTCTCAGCAAATTCTATCTCGGGGACCATAAGAAAAAATTTTACCTGTCCCTGTAAAATAGCTTCCCCTGATTACAAACCAGCCTCAGACACTTTTCTCATCCCTCTGCATCTCTTCGTCCAATCTGAGGGCATTCCCTTCGGCTTTCCTGAAGTATCATAAGGGGAAATGGGGTTTCAAAGTCTGAACAGGCTCCCTCACTTACTCCCTCCCCGCAGATATTCCAAACCAGCTCAGCTAGCGAAGTCACCTAAGTGGTTCAGCTGGGGCAAGGGAGAGGTGACTTCTGCTTTTGGTTCTCCTGACGATGCCTCTGTGCTCTGTTTACAGTACTACACGGAAGAGACAATTTACGAGGAGGTGCCGGGAGAGGTAAGGCCCCGTCCACACACGCACGAGCTACATTCTCATTAAAGCAGGAAGAGCCTTCTCCTCTCTCAGACTCCCAAGGCCACAAAGATGGCGAAGGAGATTATCCGAGAGAAGGCCCTTCACCCCACCTGGGCCCTGAAGTTGGTGGTTAAAGCACAAAATGTTACCTGTTTGACAGGTTACGTCACCGTTTTTGCTATTCAGTGTACTCAGGAAGGCAGGGGATTGTTTCCCACTGCTCCTGCGGTATTTTTCGTGTAGATGATGCTAATTTGGGTAGTGTCAATGGCCATCATCACTCTCTGACTGCAGCAAGAGGGATGGCCTTGGCCTTGGCCTTGTGATTGGCATACAGACCAGCAGTTTTCACTGTGCAGAGTTGTAACTCGTAGGCCACTATCTCTGCCACCAGGGACGGTCCCCCCAAGGCTTGGTTCCTGATGATGCATTGAAATGTTACTCAGATTTTAGCACGTTAGGAATTCTGAGAAAACCATTCCCATAAATATTCCAAGTTGGAACTCCTTCCCCCACCTCCAAGGTGAACTACCTCTCCGATGCTTCATTTTGTGCATGGAGCTGTTTCTCTTTGAGCATGACAGACAGCGATACATGTGGTTCACGGTGAAGCCTGCTCAGAGAGCCTGTGACTGCAGGAAAACTAACATCTGTAGATGCTGTAACTTGGTTAGTTTCTCACAGTCCATTATGCATTAGTGCTAATTGGCAGAAAGCAGCCTATTAGTAACGATCTGACAACACTACGAGGAGTGCTCGTGGATGTACAATTTCCTTATTAGGTTCTCTTTGCATAATGGATGCTAGAGCTCTTCCTTTGGTACCGATGATACTAGCTGTGAAGAAAACGATATTGCAAGATGGATTGAAGACTTGGGATCCTTATCTTCTTTTCTTATGTACAGTATTTTCAACCTTGGACTAGACCCACACTATGAGTCTTAGCTTCTTCCACTCTAGCGTGTTGTGATTTCCCATCCAGGACATAGATAGGACTGTTCTGAGGATAATTAACCCATTATATTGTCATCATTATTCTTGTCTGCCTAAGCATTTATTAGTGTAAATGGCACTCCAGTTCACATTAATTAATGGATTAAGCCAAGAGAACAGTAATCTCTTATAATACTGATGTGATTCATTTTTTTAACAGTGCGTTATTCTTTGTCTCGTTCTACCGCGGAGAAAGCCTCAATTGCCTGCAGAACAAGCAACCGTTTTTCTCTTAGTCACTTAAAAGTTAAAGTCAAGAATTTGAGCTTCATTTGATTGTCTTAACCTTTTGTTTCCCAATCTCAAGTTTGCTTTTTACTTTACCCAGACAACTTAAGAATATTTTCAAATGTTTAAGAATTTTTAATTTCTGATTTTAATCTTACCTTGAAGCATTTGAGTGGCTTTCTGCAAATGCAATTTTAAGGTGATGTTGTAAATTAATAAGGCATAATAACCTTTTAACTCCATACCATCTCTACCAATCACCATTCTGATTTATGTAAAATAATGTGCCTTCGTATGGATAGAGTGCGTGGTTTGGCCAATTTTAGATATGGAGAAGTAACATCAGGAATGTAAATTAGAGTTAGAATAATATATATATCAAGACTATTTTCATCACAATGTTGAACTACATGTTAACTTTTCAGACAATAACAGAATACTATGAAACTACGACTACGAGTACATCGGACTATGAGCAACCAGAAACTTCCAGACCAGCCCTGGCACAGCCAGAACCGGCAAAGCCAGTGGAGAGGAAGAGGGTCATCCGGAAGAAAGTGGACCCTTCAAAGTTCATGACCCCCTACATAGCACACAGTCAGAAAATGCAGGATCTTTTTAGCCCAGTAAGTTTCAAACAACTTCTACTAACCCAGTTTTATTGTTGAGAAATTACTGATCTCAATCGACTCTGTTTTGGATGCTGGCTGGATTTTGTTTCTCAATCTTGTATGAATCAAAACCTTATTTTGCAAAAATATAAGGCTCTTGTGACTCTTGGATTTTCCTTTTATGCAACTCATTTGTAATATTATAGCATCAGAGAAAGTATTCTTATTAAAATTAATGAGACTATTCCTGCAAAATAAACATTATAAGGCAATTATAAAGCATGTAGTGGTGTTTAATCACTATTAGTTAGAAAGATGAAATCAGAAATATAAATTTAATTGAGATCTGTTTAAGGAAGCTACATAACATATATTTAAACTATGTCTGAGAAAAATAGCCTTTTAGGTAGACTAGGTGACAGTATATAAAAAGGTCTCTAAGAGGTGTATGGTGAAGAAGAACATGTAGTTTAGAAAACCAAGATCAGGCTAAGAACTCATTTGAAATTGAATTGTGCGACTCTGCCTTAGAACAGTGGTTATTAACCATGGCTGCACATTGGAACCCCCAGGAGCCTTAAAACTACTGACGCTCAGGCCACTCTAGTTTAATTGGTCTGAGGTTGAGACCTGTGCACGAAGATTTTTAAAAACTGCCCATGTGATTCTAATGTGCAGCCTGGGTTGAGAATCCTTGCACTTGACGGTCTCTAGTCCTTAAATCCCCATGAATAGTCTGTAAGTTGCACTGATTGCCAGCAGATTTAGACCCATTTCAACAGACCTAATTTATTGATTGTCCATGGTAGGCTGAAGTATCGCTGGGTGGCTTGATTGTGTGTCCTCTGGAGGCTTAGAAAAAGGAAAGGTAGCTCAGGGGAACACTGGATTATGTAGGACTAAATTTTGTGTCAAAATCATCCTGCTGTGGTTGGTCAATAAATATTCACTTTTCGTTAAGTATTAACTCCTGGAGACTATTTGGTATATTTGCAGTTCAGAGCCTTGAATGATCTAAGACTTAGGTTTCTATAAACAAAGTTTTCTTGCCTCCTTTATTGCTGCAGTATTCATCAAAGATAGAAAATGTTTTGAGTCAATTTATTGCCATAAAATCGCATTAATTCAGATGCTATGAAGCTAGAATTTCTGATATGCTAATCAGAATGTTGGCAAAGGTCTATAATATTTTTTAAGTGGTTAGTAACTAAGTCAATAGTATAATTTAGATAGTTGACTACTTCACTCAAGAGTACTCTTAAAGCATTTGTAACGATAATTATGCACATTATTATTAAAGCAAGAATCCATTGTGTAGTTAGCAGAAACAATAAAATTGCATTTCTTTACAAAATACTCCATCATTCAGACTTTCCATTAATTCAGCTAATGTCTCAGCTATCCAAACCACTGCAACTTCTGAATTAAAATTTTTTGCATTGTATTAGCAATCAAATCTTTTCAGACTTAACTCAATTTCTTCATTTATTTTCTAAAATAATTGAGGTTCAGGCTTTTTATATGTGCATTCAGACAAAAAAAAGACCATTGAGAGAATCATTTTAGGGCATTTCCAAGACAATGGTGTGTAATAAATTTGTACTGCTTCCAGGATCCAACCATGTTTAGGAAGAACAATTAACAAATCTATTTTAGTTTTTGCTGAGAGTCAGGGTAGGGGACAAAAAGAAAGCTATTACAATCGATAATTGTTATAACTTGGAGGATTTTTTAAAAATCAGATAGGGAGGCATATGTTGCCTGAAATTTCTGCTGCTGTCTTGTCAGGTTTTAGGCTAATTTCTGACATTCTTTTCAGAATAAATACAAGGAGAAGTTTGAGAAAGCAAAAGGACAGCCATACGCCAGCACAACCGATACCCCAGAACTTCGCAGAATCAAGAAAGTACAAGATCAACTCAGTGAGGTGGGCTGCATTGCTGAAAGAAAGGGGAGAGATATTTCAAAAACATGCCCACCCCTGGGGATTGAGGGCTGTAAATACCTGTAATGAGAATTAGGATTTGAATCAATGTGAGCTAGAAATCTAGAAAAAGTATTGGCCGGAGATTATATTGCTGTAAATGAGAACCCAAAGAGACTTCTAAAAGCTTGGCTTAGCAAATTAGCTTAAGAAGAGACTATGAGGTGGAAACTGCAACCCACTGTGGTCCTCCATGTGGGAGCACAATGAGGTCAAGGAGCAGCAGGTGGAAATTCAGCCAGGAACTCAGACATGCAGGTTTTCTGTGGATCTTTGATTATCACAGTTTTCTAGCTAAAATGCAGAAACTTTCCTTTGTGATGCACATAAAGAGTCGTTAAGTTAATGCTCTTTGGTTGTAAGATATTCTTTAATACACTCACATGTTTATGCCTGTTCCGAACTCTAATTGTGCATTATTTCTGCAGGTTAAGTATCGAATGGATGGCGATGTTGCTAAAACTATTTGTCACGTAGACGAAAAAGCAAAAGATATTGAACATGCAAAGAAAGTGTCGCAGCAAGTCAGCAAGGTAAGGGCATGGTATTGTCAGCTAGGATACTCCATAGCATGTATAGTACCTTTGCGTTGTCTTAGAGGAGAAGACTGGACAGGCCCAATCCTGCACACCAGGCCACAGGCAGTGTGAATCCAATGCCCACATACATCAAGGAGGCTGCACAGATGACTGAAGTGGCTTGTAAGAGCTAAGGGTGGAGTGAAGGGTCCATGCCCTGCCCAAAGAGGCAACTGTGGCTCAGCTCCAGGCAGTCACTGCACAGAATGTCACCAGAGTCTCTTATTTATTTTTCTAAAGAAGTTGAGGAGCTAAATTTTCATGAAGAATTTCCAAATTTCAAATGTAGGCAACTAATTAAAAACATTTTAAAATACCATACAAATCAAAAGAAACACGTCTGCCTGCCAAATTGAGTCAATGACTGATCAGTTGCAACCTTTGAAAGAAATCTATAGGGAATTACTAGAGACAATGCTTGGCTGCGTATGGATTTTTACACATATTTTAATAAATTAGTGGCCTCCCAGTAATCAAAGATCCATGATTTGGAACCACCGTGCTAGTCATTTTGCAGTAGAAAGTTGAGTGCGAGAAATCAGTCAACACCTATAGAAATGGGTAAATGACAAAATTGATAAGATCCCTGGAGTCACTTCTACTTTCACAAATGCAGTTCTCCAATCAAAACGTCCAAGCACTTTCGTGGACTTGATAATGGAATTTCAAGCAAGGGCAAATTGCATGTAAATTAGGTGCAACTGACTTCATTGTTTAAAAGGTTTTATTATATTTTCATAAAGGATAAGTATACTTCTGTTTCTCAGAACTCTGTTCTTTTGAGGAGAATATCAATATATTTTGACTCATTAGGGAAATACTAATGAATGTGGTTCATGTAGTAGTTTTCTTAGGGGGGAAATGTCTTCTTGTCACAACCTTTCTCGAGGTTTTGAATTTTGAAGTTCACTCAATAATTACCATTAAATATTTTATTCATATGAGGTTCGTCTGAAAAAAAAAGAATAAATCTATAAGGAATTAGAATCATGATTTAGTTAAAAAAATTAGAATTTTCAGACAAAAGCTTACTACTGCAGGAAAAGTATTACAGGACATCAAAATGGTCAATGTTTTTCTAGTAAAACACACAGGCAGCCTTTGCGCGAGGACACCTTGGCAGCTCTCCCTTTGCTAAGTCCTCATGCTCTTGGGTGAATCATCGAGCCGCAGATCCTCTGCTTTTTCTGTCTAGGTTTTATACAAGCAGAACTGGGAAGACACCAAGGATAAGTACCTGCTTCCCCCTGATGCCCCTGAACTTGTCCAGGCCGTTAAGAACACAGCCATGTTCAGTAAGGTAAGGGCTTCCACTTCATCGCACGTCTATCTTCCTATGTCATCCCACCATGGACTTTAGAGTGACACTTGGTAAACCCTTGATGATCTGGAATACAGTTCCCCAAGCTTTTTGTGAGTAGCTTTGGGACATAGGGGACCGCAGCGGTGGAGCTTGGCAAAAGGAACTGTAAGGAAGTCTCCTGGGCAGGGTGGTGGAGAGAGTACTTCTGTGCAAGATGAGGGTGGGGAATATCTGGGGGAAAAGAAGATGCACCTGAGAACCAGCTGAGAGATCCACAAAGGGATAGTTTTAATTTTTCTGTAGACCCTGTGCTATCCTTGGGATACCTCTGGCCATTCTTCTCATTAGAGGTTTATGTTGTGATGGACTCTATGTGAAGTGCTTCCTGGTTATAAATGTAACTGCAGTAGCACTTGTTGCAGGAGGCAGGTAAAGTCCCAGAGACGAGAGGAAACAAAATCAGGCACATCCGCCGCCCTGAAAATAAGACCTGCCAGGAGAAGCAGGTCACACTATTAATAAAGAAGACTTGGATTGGATGGAAAGGGGGAGGTTATCTGTGGATTTCATTTACCTTTGCTCTCACCTTGCCCTTGGTTCTTTATGCCATTGATGGATGAAATTCAACATTATGTATTTCATGTAGGCGTGGTCTCACCTTCTCATAACTTTTCACTCTTTTCCAATTTAGAAACTCTACACTGAAGACTGGGAAGCAGACAAAAGTTTGTTTTACCCCTACAATGACAGCCCGGAACTGAGGAGGGTTGCCCAAGCCCAGAAAGCTCTCAGTGATGTAAGTAAAGTGTACTTTGCACCACTTAGTTGTGTGGAGTTGGGAAAGCTTGAATTACAACTTCTGGCCAGATGTTCACTGCGACTGTTCTTTGGAAAAGACTAAATGTCATATGGCATAAGAGCACATCTAGAATCGATATAATTTATGATGTCTAATTTAAATTAGATATAATTTATACTTCATGTTAGATATAATTTAGTCTAATTCCCTCTTCTTACAGGTGATGACCCTGAGTCTAAGGTTACATAGATAGTGGTACAGCTCAGATCTGTGATCCCAATATTCTTCCCACTATAGCACGAATCCTTCTTTCCCTTTGGCTCTGACTGAAGTAGTTCTGTGACAGTAGAGTGACATTTAAAAATAAACTATTGGAATCACAGATACCTTTCCGAATCTATTAAATAAACAATGTTGTCGAAAGTTTCTGCCTTGCTATCCTAATCATCAAGTCTGAATTGGGGTGTAGTGCCCTTTTTCTGCATGGGCGTCCTGACTAGTATCTTCGTGTTTGAGTAGTTATCTCACAAAGAGCTCTTGCCATCAGTGCACATAGATGATATTTCAGAGTTAGCAAAAAATCAATAGTCCCGTTTGCCAGGATTTTAATATTCTAGACATTGAATATGGTATATTAGAGGAACTGAAAAGGCCTGATAAAGTCCTCAGGTTTGAAACCAGTGGTGGCAGCAGAGAGCCTCACTTGGGTTTAGCACTTCCCTTTGTTTTGAGGTACTTTATTGCTTGACTCTTGAATTTCCCGGAGGTCATATTGAAAATCCAGACCACTGCTCTAGTCTTTAGTAGAACTCTATTTTATAAAATGACAAGTTATTTGACATACAATTGTCAGCTAGACTCCTAGAACCTCTTCTACTCATCCAGATTTAACTAGCTAGTTGAGACTGATTGGGATTTACTTCCAAAGAATCCTAGGGCCCCATCTTCCCCTGAACCAAAATTATACAGACTCATTGATGGTGTCCCCACATTTTTAGGTTTAATTTTTGTTGCCACTCATTCAATATTATCTGCAAGTTTAGCGTGCATATTTTCTATCCCACTTTCCATGTAATGTGGTTAAAATATGGCACAGATACATTCCTATCCTTCCATAAGTATGTTAGGAAATAGAGAAGGCGTAACAAAATTTTGAAGTCATCTAGTACATGGTAATTTTCAGGGTGTGGGTACCTCTTGCTTTCAAGATTAGCTTTTCAGTTCTGTATCTCATGGATTCCTAATATTGTTGTGTGGTCTTTATCAAGTGATCAACAGTTACTTATTGGAAGTCCATTATGAAAGTCCATACCTGGCAGGTTAGAAAACTACTCCAAGAAGTTTTCATCCTTTCTTCTGAGAATTTGTAATCAGGCTGGCAAAATAAAAGTGTTATATATTAAACGACAAGCAAAAATTTAAGATCAAAACAAAGCCCAACAGTCTAATTCTTGCTGTGAGAAAGATAGGACCTGTGTGAGTAATCAGAGAAGGCCACAGGGAGGTGGTGATCCTGAGGGCATGGCAGGGGATGAAGAAGAAAGGCATTTAAAGTTGAGGGAGCCCTTGAAAAAGGGACAGAGGTGATGTTGAATCTGGAGTTTTAGGGGACAAAGGAAGTAAATGGCATGGGTGCCTTGTTTGGAAGGCATTTCCAAAAATGGCAGAGGCTGGAACTTGACAATGAGACCAGTAATTTAAATGGATCAGAGGCATGATGGGGGCAAAGGAGAGGAAGAAAGGAGTCTGAAGGTAACAAGTATTAACAAGTGTTAATGACATTGGACATCAGAGGTAAAGGAGAGAAAGAAGCCATAGAGGAGTTTCTGACCATAGACCGGTAGTCTGAACAAATAGTGGCTCAGCTGGTGAAGATGCGTTAATGGCGAGAGAAACAGAGTTGAGATAATGGAAGCAACATTAAGATTAAGGCATCCTATGGATAAATTAGAAATTTGGTACCATTGCACAGCTGTGAGATCAGGACAAAAATGAATATTTGAGAGTCATCAGAACAAATGTGACAGCTGAAGACAGGAAAACGTACGAGGGAAGCAGAAGAGTGCATGGCCAAGGGCAGAGCTTGGGAGGACATCCACACTTAGGGCATCTGGAAAGGAACCAGCAAAAGGATGAGGGAACAAACAGAGAAGTTGAAGGGGGACCAGAAAATGCCATGTCATGTAGGCCTTGTGAGAGGTTTCCAAGAAGACACTTAATCTCCCACTGTCTCCCTTTATCCATAAAATGGAAGGAGAAAGAGTTGCCTCCATGCCATGCTAGTGCTGTGGACTTTGCAAGGTTGGCCATGAGTTTTGAGCTACGACTGTAAAAGACATAATAAAGGAGGATATACAATAATGAAGTGGAACCTTCCTCACCTTTCCTCAGAAAGACCTGGCAGTTAAGGCATAGCTTTTATTTTTATTGCAGACCAAGTATGCACTCACTATCAGATTACTGCCATGCCTATTAATACTGTTGTCAGCACCATGAACTTCTATGCTTACCGGGCATAAAACCCTAAGCCAGCTGTTGTTCACAGAATATACCACTGGATAGACATGTAGATTTCTGGCTAAGGACTTGGGTTTAGAACTTCCCTCTCCCTCTCCTGTACTTTCTTCCTGTGTCCCTCTTAACCTTAGCATGTTTCCCTTATTGGCTAAGTAGAGACTAACTATTAATACTTTGCACACGCTAAGAGAATCTTTAGGCTGATCCAGAGTACAGAATTCTAACTAGACAGAATTCTGAACAAGGTTCCTGAGAAATTAGGGCTTCTATATCTGATTTATCTGAAAGTTCTTGATAGGATGTCATACTTAATAAGCATTTGTCCTGTTTGAATGTTGCTTTCTCCCTAAGGACTTAGCCAGCCATGGAAAATCAAGTTGCCCTACGCCTAAAATAAAGTCTTTACTTACAAGAAGTTAAACAGTGGAATTTATATAAACACATTTTTAATCTTTTGTATTCTAGATTCTTTTTAATTTTTTGTATTCATTTAATCTTTTGTATTCTAATTGATTTAATGTTCATGAAAACTTTTGTTATAGGCACTAGGTAAATATTATTAGGCTAAGATATGGTTAGATTTGGTCAAAGCATGAAGATGATTGGGACCTTGGAATGATCCAACTTCTTTACTTTATAAATAAGAATTCTGCCACATGGAAGGAAAAGTAGTCTAGAATTTGTGTAGCAGAAGAGCAGGGAGGATAATTCTCCTCTTCAGACTACCCCTGGGGCCTCAGTGTATCAGACACACATTCAGAAATGAATCATTTGACCCCTCACTCTAGTCTGGTATTATGCAGACCACAGGGTTCCCAATGAGTGGACACATTTTCTGCCACACCAGATTCACAGTCCAAGGAGGGACAGACATGTGAACAACCAGTTGCAGTGTCATCTGATAACTCCTTTTAAGGGCCCACCTGAGTGAGATCCCAGGAGAAGTTCATCTCATCTGCTTCAGGAAACAGGGAGGAGTCTGGAGGGGACATCATGCCTGTCCTGAGCCGTGAAGAGGGAGCAGCAACTTGCAGACAGAGGAGGAGAGGAAGTGTAGCGTGTGTGAGGTCCTGAGGCATTTGAGGGCTTCCTGTGTCTGGGGACCCATGAATAGTTCTGCATTGTGGGAGGCAGGGGTCACAATGGGTAGAAGAAAAAGTCAGAGGAGTCAGTAATGAAGAAAGAAATGAGAGCAGGAATGAAGTGGATGCATGAGTTATGGATACTGTATTTATTTGAAGGTGACAGATGGAGACATTTTATAGGGTTCAGGGAAGGGGCTAATGAAGAGGGAGAGGTGGAAGCTATGGGAAGGAGAAGGAACAACTGATTGAGCTGGGTACAAAAGAGGTGCCAGAGGGGATGGCACCTGGTGTGGGAGCCTTGCTCTGCAAGGGGCAGGCATGGCAGGAGTGAGCACGGGCAGGAGTGAGACGGGTGAATGCCCTCTCTTCACTCTATAGACAAGGAAGCTGAAAGTAAGATGGAGTTAACTGGGGACTTAAGGATAGTGTTGGGGTTTTATACTAGCCACTGGGAGAAGGAACCAACCAGAGACACAGCATGGGATGTTCAAGTTTCATTGAAGGCAAAGGGACAATGGAAGCCACAGAGTATTGGGCACAGAGCCCTAAGCAGGCTGTTGTTCTCAGAACATACCACTGGGTAGGCATGCAGACTTCAGGTGAAGTGCTTGGGTTCAGAAGCTCCTCGCCTGGTATTTCCCGCATCCCAATTAACAATATTTATTGTGTTATCACTGCTCAATCCATAGAGTTGTGTGATTTTCTTCAGTAGCATTCGGCGTCCTGGGAATAAGAAACAGAGGAGGTACATGGTTGAGTTGATCCAAAGCTGAGGGTTTGCTAAATGGGTGTGAAAAAAAGACAAGAAATTGGGAGTCAAGGATGCTGGTTAAGAGAATAATTGCTATTACAACTCATGGTATGAAATTGAATGGAAGGAAACAGGTCTAGGGCTATGAGTTCTGCAGAGGAAGGAAGATTCAAAGAAATAGAAATCACTAGTAAGACTGAGAGCAAGGGCATGCCACACCTATGAAGATAAATTATGGTCACATGGTATAGTAAAATTTAAGGCTTCAAATAAAGATCAAAATACAGTGTTTTTCAAAAATGCCAACAAATGGGACGTGGGACATAAATAATTTTCTGTGGCTCATGAGCACCCCTGTCTTATTTTTTCAGGTTGCCTACAAAAAAGGTCTTGCTGAACAGCAAACTCAGTTCACACCTCTGGCTGATCCTCCAGAGATAGAATTTGCCAAGAAAGTAACCAGACAAGTGAGCAAGGTAAGCAAACAGAGCTGGGACATTGTCTCCCTTCAAAGCCCTGCCTGATCATTTCAACCGTCAGAAAAAGTAACTAAAGGCAAACCTAAAGACAGAACATAAACACTAAGAGTATTTTTACATATGACCCCCAAAATCTCTACAGCAAAAGCAATACACACATGAACATCACAAACTATGTTAATGAAGGTATGGCCAGCTTGATGACTCGGTAATTAAAAAATGTGAAAGTTACTTTTGAAAACAGAACTTATGTCTTAATGTCACTTGACATTCTTCTAAGAGTTCTACTAACAGAGTAGGCAAGTTAACCACACCCTTGCATGAGGATCTGGTTTAATTCAATGTGAAGACTTCATATAGATGGATACTGTCAGTCAGACTTGGACAATTCAGAAAGCATAAGTGGCTCCCAGACAGAGCTTAGCTGACAGCAGTGGGCAGTACACCGCATAACTTTTAAGGCCCTAGCAAACGGCTTAGTCTGCCTATATTTAGGCCGGTAAACTAGCTCTGAGGAATGCAGTCCTGTCAAGGAATGCAGAGAGACAGATGTTCAACTGATGAAAATGCCCATGTTAAATCCCTATTTTACATTGGTCTAAATCAGGCCACTTTCTCCTGGGATATTGCTGCTTTTAATTTGGTTTTTTTTTTTTTTTTTTTTGGAGACAGAGTCTCACTTTGTTGCCCAGGCTGGAGTGAGTGCCACAGTGTCAGCCTAGCTCACAGCAACCTCAAACTCCTGGGCTCAAGCAATCCTTCTGCCTCAGCCTCCTGAGTAGCTGGGACTACAGGCATGCGCCACCATGCCTGGCTAATTTTTTTTTTATATATATATATATCTTAGTTGGCCAATTAATTTCTTTGTATTTAGAGTAGAGACAGGGTCTTGCTTTTGCTCAGGCTGGTTTTGAACTCCTGACCTTGAGCAATCCGCCCGCCTCGGCCTCCCAGAGAGCTAGGATTACAGGTGTGAGCCACCGCGCCCGGCCTTGCTGCTTTTAAATACCTTTCTTTGCCCTCTCTGGAGTTGAGTCTCAGTTTGGTTGTCTGCTTGAATTTTGATGGAATTTCAAGATTTCTATCTTGTTTAAGTATTTATTGAGGAAAACATTTGTCTAGCAGAGGAAAAAGAAGAAAAGATATGGATGATACATCTATATGGTGATGATTTTTAGTGGCTGATATCGTACATTGCCTAACTGTGTAACCAGGGGCTATTTGGATAAGGGATCTAGTAAGTATAATAAAATTTCACTAATAGAAATGCCAACAACCTGAAATATTGCCCAGGGCTAAGCAGAAATTAATTTTAGAACTGTGCATAAAGAGATAGTCTACTGAAAGTGTTGACATTGTAAATAAGATAGGGGAGAAGGACAATTTATCTTTTTGGAAGAAAAATAAAAAGGTGTTTTCAAGTGATCATTTAGTGAGAAAAAGCAATCTATTTTTCAATTTTTATTTAAAGAGCATTTTAAAAGATATCCTTTACCTTATTTGAGTATGCAGTATAGGTACTTAAAAGTGATTTTTAAAAAATCACTTTATTAGTCCTCTATAATCATTCTCTCCAGCAATTTAGACTTGCCAGACAGCTTAGAGCTGTTCTCTTCAGTATCCTAGTGACTAGCCACACATGACTAGTGAGCACTTGAAATGTGACAAGTACGAACTGAGTATATCAGTGAGCTTAGGCTTCTCTAAAAAAGTACCTACCACAGGCAGGGTGGCTTAAACAACTGACATTTCTTTCTCACAGTACTGGAGGCTGTAAGTCCAAGATCAAACACTCACTTTCTGGTGAGGGCCCCCTTCCTAGTTTGCAGACAGCCACCTTTTCGTTGTGTCCTCACATAGTGGAGACACAAGGGGAGCTCTGGTCTCTTCCTCTTCTTACAAGGACACTAATCCCATCATGGAGATCCCCCACCTTCGTGACCTCTTCTAAACCTAACTACTGCCCACCTCTAACTACCATCACGCTGAGGGTGAGGGCTTCTACATATGAATTTGAGGGTGACACAAAGTTCATCCCACAACATTCAGAGTCCTATATGTGAGACATGAACACTGGATCCTGAATACTTAATATGAAAAAAAAAGAATGTGAAAAATAGCTCATTATTTTTGCATTGATTACTTGTTGGAATGTTAATATTTTGTATCTACTGAGTTAAGTGAAATATATTATTAAAGTTCATTTCCCATCTGTTTCATTTTACATTAAAAAAAATGGCTAGTAGGATGACTTGCATTATATGTCCCTTGTACTGCACCACTCTAGTTAGGTCAGGAGACAGTGCTGGGTACTTTGAAAGCGTTGCCAGACCTGGGTTTGCCCTTGTGGAATAATAATATGAGCTAAAGGGGAGGGTGACTGTGGATGAAGGTCACCAGATTTGGCCATGGTGACATCATTCATCTCAGTCTTACATAGATTTCAAAGTTCCTAATGACTACTATGCATCCAAAATAACAGTCGTGCTGGGGAGCAATGCTCATGATGGGTAGGTCTCCATCCAACAACAAACCGAGAGTGACTTATCTGTGGGACTGTCTTCCCTTCTCTTAAATTCTTCCCCACTCCCAAGCAGCTTAGCCCCATGTTTCAGCAGCATATCTTCTTTCTCTCCAAAGCAGATTTAAAAAAGAATCTCTTTTATCTTCTCATGCTCATGCATTTGAACTCAGCATTTTCTTTTGGAACTGTGTCTCCCAAATCCACCCTTTGTCTTACAGCTTTCAGTTCAGATAGTAATGATCACCTATCTGCAATGATTATATGAATGTTGCATTCTGTTTACCAGCCTTCTTTGTGATATACTTGTCAGAATCAATTTTGTCACCTTGGTCTTTGGCCAAAGCCATCAGCTATGTGCCAGCACTGCCTCCTGGCTCAGCTGCGTTTTGTGGCTCTCATAGATGGGTGGGCAGAGTTGTTCCTATGAGCAGGCACTGCAGGTGAAGAAACAGTGCACACCGTGACCAGCTGAAAGTGGGGTCCTGTTTGCAGCTTTGGGAAGTCCCTCTGGTGTCTCTATGCCTGTCTCTCTGCTCCCTTCCAGATTCACAGTAGGAAAAACATAAGATTTCAGGTTGGAGCTTCTGGTTGATACCCAACTGGAATTTAGAATTAAAAAAATTTTTTTTCAGTGACATATTGTTACACAACATGAAAATGCCAGGCTGTGATCTTCTGAAACCATGGAAACTCTTCTACCATGTAGGGTTAGGGAGACTCCCATTGGTTTCACCAGAAGAGATTCAATTGAGAGAAGAAGGTGGCCCTGGGCCCACTGTGGGCAATAAGAATACCAGTTGGGACCCTTTATGTTCATTCTGAAAGGACACCTTTTCTATGAATGGAGCCATCAAGAGTCCCATTATTTAACTACTCACAGCAAAAAGAGAAGGGTGATTAAGTGGCTTCATATTTTTTCATTTGATAATAACTGCATAAAAACTACAGATGCAGGTGTGGAAAGCAGAAAATGAAGCCCTGTGTTTACATAACACATTAGGTGCCTGGTTTGTGGCCCAATGGAAGCCCCTCATCTGCCTCCAGGCAGGAGGGACCATAGTTCAGGGAAGTAATCTTACTATAACTTACCAGAGATGGTGTCCCAGAGCTTGTAACTGACTCCATGTACTACTTTTCTCTGTTAAATAAATCAAAAAATTCAAGAAAAACTTAACTTGATTCTTAACTCAAGATTTCCATCGGTCAACTCCAAACACAACACAGCTGGAGAGAAGCGTTAGGGGGGAACCTTTGGGGTTGGGGTTGGGGTACAGTTGGAGGCTGGACCCCTGATATGGGTAATGCATCTCCTTATACTGCCAGATGTGCAGAGTGCGACCCCCTGGCTGGTGGAGAGGGTCCCACTGGGACACATCCCTCTCTCTTCCTCTCACTCTTCTTGCGATTTGCCCTTTCTCCTTCTCTCCTACCCACAAATGAGAGGGAAATCCATAACTTCCTCAGTAGTTAGCAAGCTCCAGCCTCGTCCTGTGCAGCAAAAATCTTCCCAGACCCCGTAGCACTCAGGAGCGGATTGTGAGGGGTCCATCTTTACCCTGACCCCTGTTGGCTGCTGGGTAGGAGGAAATATCGAGCTGTGGTTCATGAACATTAAGAAGGGAGAAAGGACTTTGAATGTGGGTCTTGGGCGGTCTTACACTCTTGTTTTGCATCTTGTTTTAATCTCTTTTAAAAAAATATCAGACATCTATCTCTCACTTCGAGAATTTCCTACTCCATTTTCCTCAACAAATCTACGTATGCGACACCTATTTCTGTAACAGCCCAATGTTTAGACATCCTTAAGAATATCTGCTGCCTTCTCAACTTTAAATTATATTACAAAGTTTCTCTGTATCTCGGTTTTGGTATGCGTCAGGCTCAGTTGCCCCTTCCCAATCCTAGAGTTTTCCTCCTTTGACAGTAAGCAGGAGGAAAGGCAGATCCCTGTAAAAATAATTGTAGGTCAGGAAATCTCAACCTGAGGTGTGTGTCATCAAGAAACTCTGAAGCTTTAAGTATTTGTGGACATTTTATAGCTTCTCAGATTCCTAAAGAGGTCTGTTTCCCAAAATGATTAGACACACTTCTATAGACAGCCTTAGCAAATCCCAAAATCAATTTTATTGACTTTAA
Organism: Mirza zaza; assembly: GCA_008750895.1. NCBI lineage: Eukaryota > Metazoa > Chordata > Mammalia > Primates > Cheirogaleidae > Mirza > Mirza zaza. The sequence goes on along the minus strand of VSMD01013819.1, from coordinate 29,099 downwards.
TTCTTTAAAGCTTCAAAAGAAGAGGGTAGATAAATTAATTGGCAATATAATGCAAATCTTATCTCAGCAAAGATTCCATGGAAAAATTGTCCTCCCCTGACATGTACAAATTTCTTTTTTGTAGAGTTTCTGTCTGTAATGATAATGATGATGATGATAATTATTTTTACAATTATTACACCCAACATTTGCTTAACACTGTAAAGTTTACAAAGCGCTCTTTGGTATGTAATCTTATTAAACCACCAGCAGTCCCCTGAGTAAATATTATTGCCAGCACTTGTGGCTGACATCACTGAAACTTAGAGAGGCTAAGTCATTCACCTTTGTAATGATGGAGTTGAGTCTTAGGCCCACACTTTCTGAACTCAGGCCCAGGGCTCTAAAATTTATAGCTATAAAAGCCACTTGACCATTAATTTACATATTAACTTTTTGAGAAAAAGGAAAAAGAGCATTTCAAAGAGGGCTGGGCTTCCTTGAACTCTAAGTCATTGACTATGTCCCTCACTCACCTTTAGTTCTTATTCTGTTGAAGGTCTACCAGAAAACCTCTTTCTTTTTCCTTGAAGGGTATGTTGGAGTATAAACATACAAACACCTTGAGACCCATTGTTTATGGCTATTAACACATTTCTATAAACCATGGAGGAAAAATTGTTCTAACTCAGCTAGGGTTCTGGTTGATGGGCTCAGGTTTGGGGTTGGCTAGGTGAATTCCATTCCAAGAATACCTAGGCCAAGATAGTTCAATATCCTGTACCATGGTCTCAGTTCAGTTTAGTGTATGTAGCTAAACAAACATTTATGAGGTAACATCTGGATGCTGCATTTTGTGTTAGATTCTGAGGATATGAAAATGAAGAAGACATAACATCTCTCTTCAAGGAATTTACACCCTGGAGTTGGGGTGGGTGGTATTTGGGAGCAAGCTGGAGCAGTAGTTCAATTTTTTAAATTATTTTCCAGTTCCTATGAAATGTCTTTAAGTCTATACTACAGGGTCTTATTTATTAGCCTCCAAATCAAATTTTATTGTGATTGCTGCTTTCTAGATAACTAGGGGGTAAAGCTTAGCGATTAATGGCTAAGTTCATTTGGCATGGAAATCTCTCTCTATTCACCCTCATCCAACTTTCTTGTTGAGTAAATTGACACTGCACTGGAAGATTTTTTGAAGATGTCTATTAAGGACCTAAGAATGGCCTGCTCAAGATATTTTTTAAAAGTTAATCATTCTTACATAATTTGTTGTCTTATTTGTCAACTCTTGGGTTGTGCTTGTCTTATTCTCTTTTCTTTTCTTTTTTCCTAGCAAAAATACAAAGAAGACTACGAAAATAAAGTCAAAGGCAAATGGAGTGAGACACCTTGCTTTGAAATGGCGAATGCCAAAATGAATGCTGATAACATAAGCTCAGTAAGTAGGAAGGGGCTGCTGACGTCCTAGGAGGGGGACCCCTTTCTTTAATGCCTTCTCACCACCTGCTGTGCCTAGAGTGGGCCCAGAACATGTGAGGCTCCTCTTCTCAGGGACAAGACCTGGTGTGGAGATCCGGTTAAGAAAGAAATTTCACAAACTTTCATTTCCTTTGAGAAATATTATTTTGGCCAAATTCCTAATTATTTCTACCTCAATTTTCATAAGAGCAGCCTGGCAAGACCCTGTCACTGACTGCAAAGTGTAGTTAGTACAAGGGGCTCCTTTAATTTGTGCTTTGCCTGGGGAACCAAACTGTACATTTTCAAAATATATAGTTTCTTCTCGCTGGAAATCATAAGTCTAATTATTGTTTTCCCTTTTTCTTAAGTTCTATGCTCCTAGCCTTCGAAAGGTCTTTCTTGGTGGCCAAGAAAAGCCTTTCTAATTATATTTTCAGCCTATTCTAATTGTTCTAAATCTCTGTTAAATTGCTACCCATTTTTGCAATGGTACCACGTTCTCTAAGTGTATTCTAATCTGCCTAAACCCAAGGGAGTGTGGTTTTGGGTAGCTTCTCCAAATCCCTGTGTCTTCCCATGTAAACCCTTGCACAGTGTCTTTTCACGGTAGTCCTCAAGTATGTTTAATGTCTTGCAGAGGAAATACCAGGAAGATTTCGAGAACATGAAAGACCAGATCTACTTCATGCAGACTGAAACACCAGAGTACAAAGTGAATAAACAAGCTGGAGTGGCAGCTAGCAAGGTATGAAGGAATTGTTGCCTTTACCTTAATTGTTTGAGTGGGGGTGAATTTCTTATAACTCTGGGTCTTGTACTGTGTTTCCCTGAAAATAAGACAGGGTCTTATATTTATTTTTCCTGAAGAAGACACCCTAGGGCTTATTGTCAGGGGATGTGTTATTTTTTTTAAGTACGGTGCAGCAATCTACATTGATTCAAATATAGTTAAGTCGTCTTCTTCTGGAACATCATCATAACTCTCCAAACCCCGAATTCCATCCTGAATTTCCTGTTTCCTTTATAACCATTGGCCTCAATCTCTCATGTCAAGCAACGGAGCTCTCATGGGGCAGATGAGAAGGGCTGCTCATCTTCTTTACCGCTCCAGGACGAAATGTATGGGTTGTACAGATACGATGCACAGCCACACCCATCACTAGGTCTTATTTTACGGGTAGGGCTTCTACCCCTAAGCATTTCTAAGCATTTCTAAATGCTTAGAAATCCTGCTAGGGGGTATTTTATGGGTAGGTCTTATTTTCGGGGAAACACGGTATGTAATGAATATGGGAAATGTGGATGGTCTTTGGGGGAACTACCAAGGTTGAGACTAATGGATCTCAGGCATTTGAAGAAGAGTAGAATTAAAACAAGAACAACAACAAAAAAAGTACTTTGGAATTATAATAGGGCTACTCAGATTTTTTTATTTTGTCATGTATGGACAGTAACAATACCTAATTACTATCATCAGCATTTCATAGAGTAAAGGGCCTTTTGCTATCCAGAAGTAGAAAGGCTGTAATCTCAGGTAGCAAGACTTCTTCCCCCAGGAAAAGACAATTGGCAGCCTTCTACAAAAATGGACACTGTCACACTCAACACTATGATTACTTTTTTTATTTTCCCACTGACTAAGGAAAAACTTGGTCACAGACAAGGTTCATAAATCCAAGGATATCTTCATATGTTCTACAGAGTGACTTTGGTGAATAGTCTGACTCCTTGGCATTCGAAAGCAAGATGGTCACTAAAAAGAGCATGAACTTTGAAGCCAACCACACTTGGTTCTAATCCTGGCCTGGGCTCTACTAGAGGAGAGAAACCAGGATTGCGTCACTTGGGAGGCTATTACAGCGTCCAGGTGCAAGACAGTGCTATTTTGTACCAGGAGGGTAACAGGGCAGCTGGTGAGAAGTATTTTTGAAAAAGGAGTTGACTCAATTTGCTGATGGATTGGATGTGGGGTATAAAAGAAAGGGTTTTGATCTGAGCAGTTCAGTGAATGGGGTTTCCATTTATTGAGATAGGGAAGGTGGTGGAAGGAGTGGGTAATTTTTTTGGAGGAGAGACAGAAGCTCATTTTCAGACATGTTAGAGATGCCTTTTAGACATCCAGGTGGAAATGTTGGTGGTCATTTGATGATATAGGTCTGAAATGTCAGGGGGACATATGGGAACGCTGTATAAATTTGGGAGTCATGGGCATGCAGAGAGTATTAAATGTCATGGCTCTAGAGCATCAAGGGAGTGAGTACAGACAGAAAATGCCAAGAACTGAACCCTGGAACCCTTCCATATGAATGTATCAGCAAGATAGGGTAGGAGCAAAGTTAGGAGAGCACGGTGTCTTGGGAAGCAAGTCAAGGGAGAAGGGAGTTGTCAAATGTGTCAAATGTTTCTGAAATGGATGTACTGAAGTCTGCTGTCTGGTGACCTTAACAAGAACAACTTGGTTGGGTCCGTTTGGAGAAGGTTCATGTGCATGAGAAGAGAGAAATTGAAGATACGAGTATATTTAACTCTTTCAAAGTATTAAATATTTTCCTGGTAAGAAAAGAAGAAAATCGGTAGCAGCTGATGGAAAGGTGGGGAAGAGAGATTTTTTTTAAGTTAGGCAACAAAAATGCCATGTTTCTATACTGATGGAAAAAATCCAGCAGAGCAGGAAGATTTGGTAATGTTGGAGAAGGAAGAATGGCTGGGGCAATGTCCTTGAGCAGGTGAAAGGGGAAGAGATCTGGTGCTTAGGAGGAGGGGATGGCTTTGGCACATGCACTGACAGTTTATCCATGTGACAGGGGAGAAGGCTGCCCATCCCAGATACAGGTAGGGGGATAGTAGGGTTTGTGAATTTCCCTTCTGGTTATTTTCATTTTTCAAGGAAATATACAATTCTATAAGGTAGAAATATTATTCATGTCTCCCATTCCCATGGAGTATCCCCTGTGGTCCTCTGTGTGGGCTGCAGGGTTGGTGCATCTGTGTTTCAACTGTGCATCTCCTGCCCTTGCATAGCAAGCCGATTGGCTTTGTTTTCTGAAGTCCTTAAATGTTGGATTTATCTAGGATTCCTTGAACTTCTGCAGTTATGTTGCCTGTATAAATGGTTTACACGGGGGCTTATGGTCAGAACCAGAATCAGTTTCTTGTTCTAATCCCTGTGGGTAACCCCGCCCCCCTCCAAATTACTGCTTCTGCCATAGCAGGAACTAAAGGTGCAAAATTGGAAAGGCAGAAGGAGAAAGTGGGGCTGCCCCCATTCATCCCAGCCCAGCTCCCTCCTCTTCCTCTTGCTCCTGCAGTAAAGGTGTGTGTGCTCTACCCAGGCACAGGTGAGGCGTGCAAGGGTGGTTGGGGTGCTTCTGGCTTCCTTTCTTTAAAAATGTGTCCCTAGATAAGGCAGCCGGGGGTTAAGAGCTAAGTAAAGGTTCTGCAACAGCAGGTATCTGAGACATGGTGAGCTGTCATTATTTTGTAACTTTCTCTTTCCTGTTACTTATGTATCTCTCTCTCTCTCTCTCTCTCTCTCTCTCTCTGAGAGCAGGGACCAGGTGTTACTCTTTCTTGTATCTGTCCCAGAGCTAGGCTCACAATTGACACCCTGTGGATAACTTTGAATGAATAAATGAATGGGAAGAAAATGCATCCTGGAAATTTATGCAGTTTCTCAATTGCTGTTATGAGTTACTATGAGTATTTTGTTGGTAAAATGTCAAGCTGCCTTTTTTCTAGAGAGAAAATTGATTTGTGAACTATGTCATAATATCCATAAGAGAGACAAGGACAAAAATAACCTGTAAAGTTATTTTATCACTTTGTTTCACTCCTACAGGTAAAATACAAAGAAGACTATGAAAAGAATAAAGGGAAAGCAGATTATAATGTACTTCCTGCTACAGAGAACCCACTGCTCAAGCAGCTGAAGGTGGCAGGAAATGCCCTAAGTGATGTAAGTTTATTCTTGTCGAAAGTGTTTTTTAAGCCTTCGCTGCAAGAGAGATGAAATTTTTCTCCTTCTGTAATGACTGAATGCATATATAACTTTGCAAATACTTTAGGATATGGAGTGGCAGTTTCATTGGAACCATGTAAGCACAGGAAAACATGAGAGCCTCTCAGTATGACGTGGGTGGGCCCGTAGGTTTAGTTTGATGGGCAAGGAATTCCTCATTTTCTTATAAGCTCCAGGTACCTGGGCCTCCCTATGGGCAAAAAAGCACATTGTAGGTGTGTTGTGATTTTGACGGAGGCAGAAGGAGACATTTAAAGATAGACCTTGGCCTGAGAAACCATCATTTGCAGACAAAGAACTTGAAAGATACTTCCCTAAGTCCTCTCAGGAATTTCTACTTGTGGATTCGTTGAGAGCCTGGCTAAGCCATTAGATTGGAAATAAATTAGATAAATGAGACTGGGCCTGGCATTATAAGACTGTCAGCCTGAGACCAGTATGTGTGTGTGTGTGTGCACGCACAGAGAGAGAGTGAGGGACAGAATCATTTGAGTCTTTCTCTTATGGTTAGGTTTGTATTAAGCTTTCCCAATATTTGAGGATTTTACGCAGCTGTTTGAGTGGGTTAGCTGTCTTTTCTTTGTCCCTTGAATTAAGTCAGCACCATAGGAAATGTGTGGACGTGATAGGTGGGGTGAAGTGCCAGGTGAGAAGGTGTAAATGAATCTGTCCAAACAGCTCTGCTGGGAAATCAATGCCAAACACTCTGCTTTCTAAAAGAAAAGCATCTTTATCAGACATATAAAAGCCTAGGTTTAAATCTACTGTGTCGATAAAAGACAGGAATATACAAATATTAAAAATGAATAATGTCATTTACATTTTGAAAACACCAAATGAAAAAGTAACTATGATCTGCTGTATCTGGTGTATATTTAAAACCAATAGTTTCTTGTTGTTGCTCAAGCTAAAGATAAATCCTAGCAGAGAAGAAGAGTTCATAATAGCTTATAGCTTCAGTTCTTGTATGTACCTTATTTTTAAGGCTAATTGTTTGTATAATTAGAGATGTTTTTCCCTTGGTACAAGGAGGAAGACAGAATATGTATTTCTCAACCTATATTGACATTTTCATGAAGTTTTTGCTTGAAACAAAAAAAAACCAATTTGCTGTTGCTCAAAACCTCCATGTTTGTTCTGGCTCAATCAGTGAGGGAAGAGCATGTGAGCTGAGAGACAGAGAAGGCAGCAATTCCAGAATGCACAAGAATCTCTGCAACTAAAGGCTTGGTCAGAGGCGGCACATTGGCTTCTTAATTTTTTGAAAATATGACACACTTAGGCTTTACAATAACTGCTAATAGAAAAGTCTTATGATTCATGACACCCATGTTAGGTTGTCAGTTTTTAAGACAGTTGACAGCCGATAGCTTTTCTTCTTCTTTTGTTTAGTGTTGGAAAATACGAGTGTTATAATCAGCGTGGGAGTGACAAAAATCTACTTTAACTGATTTTTTTCCTTTGTTAGAAACTATACAAGGAAAACTATGAAAAGACGAAGGCAAAGAGCATGAATTACTGCGAGACCCCCAAATTCAAGCTTGATACAGTTCTACAGAACTTCAGTAGTGATGTAAGCAGTCTTCCCGTCATCCCTCTGTTAAAAAAAGAGACCCATCGTTTCACCAATTAATAAATGAGTTATGTTTTGTCTTTCAGACTAAATATAAAGATTCCTACTTAAAGAATATTTTGGGACATTATGTAGGCAGCTTTGAGGATCCGTATCATTCACACTGCATGAAAGTCACAGCTCAAAACAGCGATGTGAGTTCCAAGACAATTGTTTGATTTTCCAAATACATTTTGGGGCCATAAATGCAATGGTTCCATCCTCACATCTGATTTCTTTTCCTCATAGAAAAACTACAAAGCAGAATATGAAGAAGACAAGGGCAAATGCTTCTTCCCCCAGACCATCACTCAGGAATATGAAGCCATCAAGAAACTAGACCAGTGTAAAGACGTAAGTCTGTTGTCCGAACTTTGAATATCACTGCCCTCCATAGCATCTAGTGCTCAAGATATGTTTACAACTTTGACACTTTTACAAATAAACGGAAGCATGGGAATTATAAGAAACAAAACCTATATTTCGTGCTATTTTTCCCTTGTTGGCATCCCTCTGTTGCAACAGTTAATTCTAGCTTTTTTCCCAAAGGAGAGTTATCAGGAATTTGAAGAGATAAGAAAGTTTCTCATAGAGCTGTAACAGCACCGCTCAAAGAAATTGCAGTCTAGTTAGGAAAAAAAACAATAAATGTTTTATTAACTACAAGATTCTTTTCCTTGGGGGAATGGGGTTCTTGGCCCACTGGCCACCTTGCGTCTGACAGATGGCAGTGCTAAACAAACTCCTTGTCTCCCCACAGCACGCGTACAAAGTTCATCCTGATAAGACGAAATTCACCCAAGTGACCGACTCTCCGGTTCTGGTGCAAGCCCAAGTCAATTCCAAACAACTGAGCGATGTAGGTTCCTCTACATTAGCCAGGAAATCCAATTATGAGGGAGGACATTTCATAACTCTATACACAAAATCCAATGACTTGTCACATTTATTTTTAAAGAGGCTAAGTTTTAGCAAGTTTAACTTGTATATATTTGTAATCACCTAAAATATTTTCCTAGTTCCTTGCCTTCATCTTAGGCAGATAGCATTATAGTGAAATGATTCTGCGAAGGAAACTAATGTAGCTGAAAGCATTGGTAAGAACGTGAATTCTAGAGTCAGACAAAATCGTATTCAAATTCCAGCTCTGTCATGTATGTTTTGGGTGGCCAAGTGATTTAACCTCTCTCTGCCTCATCTTTCACTCCCTTTTATAATTTATGGCTGGTCTGAAGATTAAACGAAGGGAGACACATGCATAGCACACACCCTGGCCCAGAGCAGGTATTCAGTACCTGGGTTTCTCTTTCCCAAATACACATTTCTGGAAAATGGAGTCTTTGAGACAAGTTTTATCACGTGTTAAGTATGGATTTCCAAACTTTTATTGAACAGAAAGAATAAAAATAAAAGTAACCTTAGTAGATCAATGGCTAGAAATGAAGGCTTCAATTTGAGAATCAACAGCCATGAGGTATGTGAGTGGACACGTACCAGATTTGTTACGAAAAGTTCTCCAGGAGGGGAGCACTGACGATGAAAAGCAAGACAGGGCCATGTCTCTTTCAGAATCTACAGGGCCAATTGTGCTATACTGGAGGGCGTATGAAAGAGCCACCTTATACCATTAGGGTCCTACCATAGTGACAGGTGGCCTACCATGGTGACAGGTGTCCAGCACAAAAGTTCAAGAATGCAGGGTGGCCTCCTCAAGCTCTCAGTGTCTCTTTTGATCTTAACAACTTTGTCAGTTGCTTTACAAAATGTGCTGCATAAGAGGTTTTGTATTTTGGAACAATTCTTCTTCTGAACTAATATTCTCTCTCTCTCTCTGTCAGCTAAATTACAAAGCAAAACACGAAAGTGAAAAGTTCAAGTGCCATATACCCCCTGATACTCCTGCTTTTATCCAGCACAAAGTCAATGCCTATAACCTGAGTGATGTAAGTCCCTTTCATGCTGTACCTTGTGATATACTGACAACTTATGCTTTTATTTTTTAATTGGTTCATTGCTATTCAGTGAATATTTTAATGCTAAAATGGGAAGAACAATTAACATTTGTATCATGTTCCTGTGTCTCTGCCAATATAACTTTGAATTCACCTTATAAAATGTGTGCGGCAATCTTGCAAGTAGCTTCATACAATTAGATAATCTTAATATGTTTTATCTATCCCTCAAAATAGTACCATTCATGTAGGCTTAATTGCAAATCTGAATCTTTTAGCCATATATTCATTTTTATTATACTATAATTCATTTTCTTTCAGGACCTGATTTTTTACATACAATTTTATTTCATTTATTCCCCAGGCTTATAATGTCCCTTATTTCACGGAAATGATACTTATTTCTATATGTAAGAGAACTTGCACTAATGAAGATATAGAGTATTTAAAGGGCAGAGGCCAGCTATCCATTACTATCTTTCATTTTTCAAACTTAATTTTATAGAAAAGTCAAATTACCCTTGGAGAATCTCAATTTCTTCAACAATTCTATAAATGAATACCAAGAATTATCCAATATTAATGAGGATTATATTGACTCACAAAATAGCCTTTGCAGAAAACTTAGAGATCAAATGAAAGTAATGCCTTTATATCATGAAAGTATGTTAACTATAGAATATTTGTGCCACTCTATAAAATATTCAATGTTAGAAATCAAATATTAGTATGATAACTAGAATTAAGTTCATTTGGTGAAAGATTCTAATAGAGAGTAGAGAAGCCTGATCTTGGAGAATTAGAAGGTCCAGCTTGAGGAGAATTATCTAAACTATGCACGATTTCCTGGACATTGAAAAGGACCTGTTTATTTTATGTTAAGACGAGGTATTTAGTTACCTTTTTAGTCTCTAAGGTGATGACATGCATCTCACTTTTGCCAATTCCTTTGCTAAAATTTCCCTGTCCAGAATATTTACAAGGAAGACTGGGAGAAGAGCAAAGCCAAGAAGTTCGACATTAAAGTGGACGCCATCCCCCTGCTGGCAGCCAAAGCCAACAGCAGGAACGCCAGTGATGTGAGTGTGGCCTGAAAACCTGGGCAGGGTGTCCTCAAGGACGACATTTCCTGGTGAGTGGGAGCTGGCATGTGTGATGTCTTTGCAGGTGTTGTACAAGAAAGACTATGAGAAAAACAAAGGGAAGATGATTGGAGCCCTCAGCATTGAGGACGATCCCAAGATGCTGCACTCCTTGAAGACAGCCAGAAACCAGAGTGATGTGAGTGTCTCTGTAAATCTGTGTCATTTTCAAATGTGGACACATTTGCTGTTCAGTATATAACCTGGCTAGGATGTTAGCCTAACTGACACCTCAGATTCAGGATGACAAATCAAACGTGAAACCTTTACCCAGGTGGTAAAGGAAGGTGAACTTCCTCATTTTTGTTGATGTCTCTGTACTTTGAGATGCCAGTGAATATTGCAATAGTGTGCTTAATCTCCTTAATGTCCTCTGTTTTACTAGAAGAAAAAAATCTATTAGCAATATCATTTTCTTTATTGTTTGTCCTAGAAATGAGATCAATATCTCAGTAAGTATAAGTATATGAATAGGTGCAAGTATGCATTCATTTAATGTCCTGAACTGGTTGAGGTAGTTTACAAAAATATATTCAGAAAATAAAAAGTGGGAAGTGAGAAAACCAGTTTAAAGACAAATAAAGTAAGAAAAACTAGATGAAGCATAAGCTCAAAAGTGAAATATTTTATTTTAAGAATCTTATAAAATATTGCTCTTATTTTAAAGACCTTAGAATATTTATTAAAAAATAAAATAAAATTATTTTAAAATAAATATTTTTATTTTAAAAAAATAAAATAAAATAAAATTCTTTACAGGAATTGCTTTTCTAATTCCTAGCCAAAAAAAAAAAAAATACTGCCTATCCCTTCATATATTTACAAGTATTCTTGTCTTTATTGAGTCCATTTTTGGATTTCTATATGAGAGAAGTAAAAAAGAAAGTGAAGAAATATATAATACATAAAATGAAACAAAAACCTCTTCATGTATTATTAGTACTATAAAGAAAAATGTTAGGCATTAATGATAAAAGCCAACTTCCAGAGGTACTGTAAATGTGTTTTCACCAAGTACTAAACTGAATACTTTTCTAGGAATATGCCTACGTGTTTAACGTCCGCCTTACAGCTTATGCCTCATTTTGCACACAATTCATTTTCCTTAAAAAAAATTCATTTTCCTTCAAACACATTCAAATGCCAAGAATTATTTTAAGACAAAAAATTTGCTTAAATCACAGAATTGGTGTGTTCTAATTTATTCAATCTAAAAAATAATGGTTTATGAGATTATATAAAACACGAGCCTCTATCACATCCATTCTGCTGTTTGCTTTATGGAAAATGGATGCTAAAAAAATACAAAGTTTGCCCCTTTGGTTAAAGGAGAGTCGTGGCATGATAGGCTTTTATTCCATGAGTTATAATTTTCTTTTATTTTCTTCATATAATTTTCTTTTCCCTTTGACAGAGATTGTACAAGGAGAACTATGAGAAGACAAAAGCAAGGAGCATGAACTACTGTGAGACCCCCAGATACCAACTTGACACTCTGCTGAAGAACTTCAGTGAGGTGCAAAAGACCACACTTACCCCTGGGGTTGCAAAGACTTTCCTACTGTTCGACAAGTAACTGTTCACTTCACTTATGTGTGTTTTCTTTCTCAGGCTAAATATAAGGATTCATATGAAAAGAATATCTTGGGACATTATGTAGGCAGTTTTGAGGATCCGTATTACACACACTGCATGAAAGTTTCAGCTCAAAACAGCGACGTAAGTTTGAAGACAATGGTTCAAGCCTCACAGTGCCATTGTCTGGGAGCAGTGACAATCATGGTCTCTCTTTGTTTTTTCTCATGACAGAAAAGTTACAAAGCAGAATATGAAGAAGATAAAGGGAAGTGCTATTTCCCTCAGACTATAACACAAGAATACGAAGCAATCAAGAAACTAGACCAGTGTAAAGATGTAAGTCCTGCTGCCCTGAATTCTTGAGATTGGGTTTGGGATTCTTGTGACATCTAGTGGTAAATTTAGCAGGCGTTTAAATGCTAACATCTAGTTGCTAGCAGGAGATATTTAATTTTAATTTTTGGGGAGGGGGGCGTGGAATTGAGAAACATGACAATTACTACAAAGAGATCTGTCTGTTGCAAAATAATTTCAGCTTTTATGAATCTTTATTTCCATTAGTTTGCATATACATGAATTTGGAGCAAAAGGAGGACATGCAGGTTTGGGTGGGTGTCTATCCTTCAACACATTGGCACGGGTGCTAGCAGGTGCCAGGCACTATCCTTGGCACTGGGAAAGAATAGGGAGTAAGTGGGCTGCCTTGCACAGCTTCCCCTGGAGTGGAAGAGACAAACAATATACTCAGGAAGAGAGCACAGAAACAAGAAAGATATCAGGCAATGATAAGAAAATGAATGTAGGAGGAATTAAAACAGGACGATGTGAGAGAGAGTGACTGGATGGGCACCTCAGTTTGGGTGGCCGAGGAAGGGCTAGGATGGGAATGTCCACCCATTCTGGGTCAAGGAAAGGGCAGCAGGAAGAGCAGCCTAAGGTGAGAACAAGCTCAGCATTTAAGGAGTTGAAAGGATGAGGTGGCTGAAATGTGTAGGGAGAGAGGGGAGTAGCAAGAGGTGGTAGGAGAGGAAGGAGGGATGGAGTCTACAGGGCTCATAAGCCGAGGTACAGTTCAGGCTGAATACCAAGTTCAGGGGAGAACCATGGCAAGGCTTCAGCAGCGGAAGGTTAATCTGGTTGCTGAGTTGCAGCAGGCAGACCAGAGGCAACTTCAGGAGTGAGGCAGAGAAGGAGCTGGAGGAAAGAAAGGAAAGAGAAAGAGAGACAGAGAGAAAGGAAGTGAGAATGTATCAACCAAGTTTTCAGGAACAAAACAAGCTATATTTTTGCCTGGAAACTTTTTGTATGTTAGTGCGTATATAAACAAGAATATAAAGATATAAAACACACCATAAAATTTCACTAAAGAGCATCTTCTTTTCTAGCATACCTACAAAGTTCATCCAGATAAGACCAAGTTCACGGCAGTCACCGGCACTCCTGTCCTGTTGCAAGCCCAGCTCAACACGAAACAGCTTAGTGATGTAAGTGCATCGATTTATGCAAATGTGGGTGACCCACAGTGCTTTGCTTAATTTACATGCTTAATCTTCATGGACCCATCTACCATCCCAATAATGCCATTTTTCAAGATTTGTTTCGTAAAATGCAAATGAAGCTGCTAGGTTGAATTGTAGCCTGAGGAAAATAGTGTTAGACAATAATAAAAATAACGACTATTTCTTCAATAACTCATTGATTTTTAATGGGAATATCTCACTTATTCATTAGGATCTGTCACATGCACACTAAAACTTCGTGCCAATTAAAATAAACAGTGACAACAAAAGTATCCATTTGAGTAGGTAACAAGGCAAGCATTTCCCATTCTTCAGTTTGCCAATAAACACAAGAGCGCAGGAACAAGAACGACGTCAGACAATGATAAGAAAATGAATATAGAATGATGCTACAGAGTTAAAACGGATGATGTCAGAGAGAGGGACTGGATGGGCATTAAATTGGGTGATCAAGGAAGGTCAAAGGCAGGGATAACCCAACCATGCCAAGATCAGGGGAAGGGCAGCAGTGCTTCTCAGACATCCACATTCATGTGGTCACCTGCTGACCCTCTTAAAGTGCAGATTCTGAGTCAGTAGATCTGGAGGGGCCTCCATGTTCTGACTTTCTAATAAGCTCCTACGTGGTGCAGCTGCTGTGATTAGTAGACCACACTTTCAGTAGCAAGGCGCTAACACAGCTAAGTCCTGAAGTAGCACACCTTTCTCAGGATAGGGAAAATGAAAGATACAGTTTGTCCTACTATAAAATGTGCCTTAGTAACACAAATTAGCTTATATGTGATCAGTAAAGAGGGGAATGGCATCAGCATAACACAGAAGTCATATTAGTTCACATGCCATTTTCCTAGGATGTTAACATTTTGTGTCCCAGAGAAGAACAGCTAAACACTAACAACCTTGACCTAGCTGAATTCAGCAAGCTGCTGGACAACTAAAAATATATGGAAAAAATTGGCTGGGCATGGTGGTGCATGTCTGTAGTCCCAGCTACTCGGGAGGCTGAGGCAGCAGGATTGCCTGAGCCCAGGAGTTTGAGGTTGCTGTGAGCTAGGCTGACGCCACGGCGCTCACTCAAGCCTGTAGCCTGGGCAACAAAGCGAGACTCTGTCTCAAAAAAAAATAGTCGCTCCTTATTCACAGTTTTGCTTTCCACAGTGTCAGTTACTTGAGGTCAATCATGATCCGAAAATATTGAATGGAAAATTCCAGAAAGAAACCATTCATAAGTTTTAAATTGTGTGCTGTTCTTAGTGTGATGAAATCTTATGCCATCCCCCTATTTCCCTTCTTTTATGAAAAGAAGAAGGGTGACAGTGCAATAAGATATTTTGAGAGACACAGAGAGAGACCACATTGGCATAACCTTTATATGGTAATTGTTCTATCTTATTATTAGATATTATTGTTAATCTCTCACTGTGCCTAATTTATAAATTAAACTTTCTCATAGGTACGCATGTATAGGAAAAAAACAGTATATATAGGGTTCAATGCTACCCATGGCTTCAAGCGTTCACCGGGGATTGTGGAACGTACCCCCTGAGGATAAAGGGGCACTACTGTACCACAATCCCTAAAATAGGGAGTGATATTTCTAATCCACTTTGACTGGATTGACTATCTCTGAGGCTTTTTTCTAAAAGGAACACTAATGCCTTAGTGATATAACCTGTGCTACATTAATTCAAGGAAGTTCCTGCCCTGAACTGTTTGAATATCCTTCACTGTTTTTCAGCTGAATTACAAAGCGAAACATGAAGGTGAGAAGTTCAAGTGCCATGTCCCGGCAGATGCTCCAGAGTTTATCCAACACAGAGTCAATGCTTATAATCTGAGTGACGTAAGTACCAAAGCCACAGGAGCCTATGTTTGGTGTGCATGAAAAGAGAAAATGTTCTCTGGGAGGCTGAGGCAGGTGGATCGTTTGAGCTCAGGAGTTCGAGACCAGCCTGAGCAAGAGCGAGACCCCATCTCTACTAAAATTAGAAAGAAATCAATTGGACAACTAAAAATATATAGAAAAAAATTAGCCGAGCATGGTGGCACATGCCTGTAGTCCCAGCTACTCAGGAGGCTGAAGCAGAAGGATTGCTTGAGCCCAGGAGTTTGAGGTTGCTGTGAGCTAGGCTGATGCCACAGTACTCTAGCCCAGGCAACAGAGTGAGACTCTGTCTCAAAAAGAGAGAGAGAGAGAGAGAGAGAGAGAGAGAGAGAAAATGTTATAGGCACTTAAAAAGATAGGATTAGAAATTATGTAAATAAACAACTATTGAGATTGATATCAGAATATAAGTGGAGCTTTTAAGGCCAAATGCTCTTAAGACTTACTTAGCTGTCAGATTTCATTCTCCACAGTCTCTTATTGTCAGCAGCATTGTCTCAATTACCCATGTATCCCTAGAGCTTTACAAGATCTCTCTCATGTAAATGTCACATTTCACCTTCTCCAAGTGGTTGCCATTTTATATTACCCTTTTACATACCAGGATAGCAGAGTCTTTAGAAAGTGTACAGAACATTAAAAAGAGTATATTATGCTTATTTAGTGATAGGGAGAAAGAAAGTGGAGGACAGATAAATCAATAGTTGTGCTACCATTTGGTAAATATGGTATTTATAGGTGAAATAAGTCTATATATACACATTCTCAATCTGTTTTTTTTTTTTATTTTCACTGGATTAATCTGTGTTCAATGTTGTTCTTATAATTCTTGTGCTGATTTCTCCTGTCCAGAATATTTACAAGGAAGACTGGGAGAAGAGCAAAGCCAAGAAGTTCAACATTAAAGTGGACGCCATCCCCCTGCTGGCAGCCAAAGCCAACAGCAGGAACGCTAGTGATGTGAGTGTGGCCTGGAAACCTGGGCAGGGTGTCCTCAAGGACAACATTTCCTGGTGAGTGGGAGCTGGCATGTGTGATGTCTTTGCAGGTGATGTACAAGAAAGACTATGAGAAAAACAAAGGGAAGATGATTGGAGCCCTCAGCATTGAGGACGATCCCAAGATGCTGCACTCCTTGAAGACAGCCAAAAACCAGAGTGATGTGAGTGTCTCTGTAAATCTGTCTTGTTTTAGAGGTGTCTTCCCTGTTAACATGCCCAAGGGTAGGGTTGTGTAAAAGGATTTTCACACACATGGCTCTAGCCTATTCCCAAAAATCTGCTATCAAGAACTTTAGAACCATGCCTCAGATTCTTGCACCTCTCACATTTAAGGAGAGAAATGACTGATTTGTACTTAATGTCCATTTCACTTTGAAAAATGTATCCATCAATGTTTAATAGAATATTGGTTGTAGTTCTAAAAACCTTTTGGAAAACATCACCAGATGTTTTCATCTTTTCTTCTAATTGAAAAAATATTTTGTAAATGATAATTTTAGAACTATACTTTGGAAGAAATTCATGAGTCACAAATTTAAAAAATCTTAATATAGCTATTAATATCATTGCACTTTATTGACTTTAGTAATTAGTGTTGGTCTAGATCCTAGAAAAATATTGATTATAAGTCAGTTTGAGAATCTGATAAAAGAATTGAACTGTCTATCTAGAAAATAAACATTTTTTTCATGCCTTTTGCCTAAATTTCAGGGAACTCATGGCTTCCCTAAGTCTTGTTTATGGGTCATCTATCATTTTCCAGTTAAAATTATTATTACTGGCTGGGCACAGTGGCTCACACCTGTAATCCTAGCACTTTGGGAGGTCGAAGCGGGAAGATTGCTTGAGCTCAGGAGTTTGAAACCAGCCTGAGCAAAAGCGAGACCCCCTCTCTACTAAAAATAGAAAAATTAGCCAGACATCACGGTGTACACCTGTAATACCAGCTACTCAGGAGGCTGAGGCAAGAGGATCCCTTGAGCTCAGGAGTTTGAGGTTGCAGTGAGCTATGATGATGCCACTGCACTCTAGTCCAGGGCAATGGCGTGAGACTCTGTGTCTTTAAAAAAAATTCTATTACAGAGAGGCAAACATTTACTATTGCAAATTACAGTACATTTTGTATTTTAAAAAACATTTAGCGAATCCTTTAAGAGTGGTAAGAATATTCTACATATCTTGCAGATATTAGTTCTTCATGATGAAAGAGAAGGGTGTTTGTATCATTTAATTTTAACCATGCATTTATATAATGATCTACCTTCTTTAACTCATTATGCATTTACTTTCTAGTCACTCAGCACTTTAAAACATCCAATTCAGTAATTTTCTCTAGTGACTTCACACTGAATTATATAAATAGCACTTATATATCACACAACCCATCAGAATCTATCACAGACCCCAACAGTAGGCACATAATGCTTCAACAAAAGTTTGTTAATTGATTGATGTTGGTGACCAAAAGAGACAGCAAATGAATCATTCTCTTAGAATATCCAGGCAAAAACACTAAGCTGCAGGTATAGAACATGTGTAGTTTTTTAAAAAGAATCTTTTAAAGCCATTTGGATGTTTGACAACATTTTATGTATGGCCTGGGATGTGTGAGCTGGTGTGAACATAAACAAAGAGTAAAAGCAACTTTGTCAAAACCACTTCCACACACCAACTTCTATTGCAACATTGCTTTATCAATTTATTCCTAATAAAAACAAGTTTTTCAATGTTCCCTATCAGAAAGTTGGGAAAATTCCCTATCAAATATTTTACTTTTATAAAGCATAGTCCAGGCTTTATAATTAAGTGAAAAATGTATTCAGTGAAAGTGACTTCACAAAATATAAGAAGAAAGATCAATTCCCCTATGAAAGCTGAAAAGTAGATCATACGCAAAAGGAATTGCTATAGAAGATTTGTAATGTGTATCTGTACTCGCTAACTCAGGTCCCGTCTTTAACATGTATGTGATTATGGGGAGATAGGATGAGTTTAGAATTTTTCTAAAGACAGTGGTCAGAATGTTTCTGTCTGTTAAGGTAATTGGTGAGTGGAAATGATGAAGCTGGGAATTTCACCTAATTAGCACCTTGTCCAACCATTGCAGAAAACCAGCCAATGAAGGTATCTCTTGAGGCCCAGTCAGGACATTTGGTTTATGAGAACACTGTGCATAAGGGCCAAGGTTACTTTAATGGCTTATTTTCACAAACTTTCCTCCTTTGAGGTCTTTTAACTGCTGCAATCTGAAGCCTCTTTTAAATTGTTAACAAAATTAAACTTGATATGAAAAAAACCTTTGGGATTCTCAGTGGGGCTTATCCACTGTCAAGAATATAATAGGTCGAAAAATCAGCAACTATCCATTTTTAAATGATTCTATACAGCCAACAATTTAAGTCTACAGCCCCTCTATATGCAGTAGTCATTGTATAAAATCATATTGTCATGTGATTGGCATTCATTTTTTAAAAAAATGCTTCTTTATTAAAAAACTCTTCAAAGGTTAGGTTACATTAATAGAAATAACACTTGTTAGTGGTCCTTGAGAAATACTGTTTTTTAAAACAATTCCCAGTGGAAGCAGAAGCTGTAGCCCATTCTCACGTCTGCTGTGACTCTCTGACAGTTGCTCTTTGATTTGGGAAGATCTATGTGTGATTTTCTGAGGATAGGGGTGGGGAGTTCAATCATGTGTAACCTTCGAACAAATTTGGGGGCAGAATAACTAATCACATGTTTGGATCTGTTTCCATGACTTGTATTTATTGTTTATGAGAGATCTCTATGCTTTTCTGGAAATCCATGGTGGGAGAATTTGTGGTAATAAATGCTGATTTCCTACTCACAGCGTGAATATCGAAAAGACTACGAAAAGTCCAAAACTGTCTACACGGCACCTCTTGATATGCTCCAAGTCACTCAGGCTAAGAAATCTCAGGCGATTGCCAGTGATGTGGACTATAAGAGCATCTTACACAGTTACAGCTACCCCCCGGACAGCATCAACGTGGACCTCGCCAAGAAGGCTTATGCACTGCAGAGTGACGTGAGTGACCAGGTTTTCTCGAGGCCCTCTTCCGAAGGTGGAAACTGAAAAGGATTTCTAAATTGAGTGGGGTCTTGGCGCTTCTCAGAGGTGTCTGCATTGTCCTCTGTATGTAAGCAAGTGTGTGATGGGAAAATGAGCCTTGTCGTTCTGTGAGACTTCAGGGTTAGGGAGACCTGGGTCTGGCATGCACTCCATCACTATTTCCCTATGGAAAAGTTACCAACCTTGCTGAGTCTGGAGTCCTCCTCTGTAAAATGGACATAAAACAAAAAACATTGTTTGGAGGATTTAAATGCATGGAAAATACTTAGCGTGGTGCCGGGCCCTGGTGAGTGCTCAATAAACGTTCACTATTATTATCATCATCATTATTATAATCATCACATTCATCATTATCAATGATTTTTTCCTTAGGTAGCTATTTTGTCTAAAAAGAAAATATATCATTTACAACACCAGTTTTTATAATAACTGGGTTTTTCCCCCGTAGATCAAAAATCTTTTAGGCAAATTAATTTGTCTGAGCTACCCAACTCAATACTTTATCCTAACAATTCTATTATTTTGAATGTGGTGAAATACACATAACAAAATTTACCATCTTTACCATTTTTGAGAGTACAGTTCAAGCGTGTTATGTATATATACATTATTGTTCAACCTATCTCCAGAACTTTTTCATCTTCCAAAACTGAAACTCTATATTCATTAAATGACAAGTCCCATTTTCCTTCTTCCCCTAGCATGTGGCAACTGCCACTCTACTTTTTGTTTCTGTGAGTTTCACTTGTTTATATAGCTCATATATGTGAAATCATACAGTATTTGTCTTTTTGTGACTGGCTTATTTCACTTAGCATAATGTCCTCAAGTTTCATCCATGTTGTAGCATGTGTCAGAATTTCCCTTCTTTTTAAAGGCTGAATAATATTCCTTTGTAATAATATTCCTTTGTACCACATTTTGTTTATCCATTCACTGTTGGTAGACATTTGAGTTGCTTCAGCCTTTTAGCTATTTTTGAACAATGGTGCTATGAACTTGGGTATAAATGTCTCTTTGAGATCCTGCTTTTGGGTGTATACCCAGAAGTTGAATTGTTGGATCACATGGTAGTTCTATTTGTAATTTTTTGAGGGACCACCCCATACTGTCTTCCATACTGGCTACACAATTTCACATTCTCACCACTAACCATTTTATTTTATGCATTATTATCCTACTTGTTATTTGTTTAATTTTGCTGGGTTTCTTCACCCTAAATAGACTATGAGCCTCTCAAGGGCAGGATCCAATTGCTTTCTTGATTTTTCATTCTAGTTAAAAGGCCCACACTAAAGAACAACAATTTGAATTTTGTATCTAGGGCATAAGTTATAGGTATCATCTGTCGTTAGGCAGTGAGAGAAGCTCATTATTTTAATATCATCAAGTAACTGTCTCTCGCATAGGAACAATTCCAAATAGTAACTGCTCCCTTAAGCAAATTAATGAGTGCAACTATTTTCAAGTGTTTTATCAGGCAACATAGAGATACTCCAAAGTTGACGAGTACACAGGAAGGGCCATGTGTGCAAACATTTAGTATAAATAATTAGTATCAAGTCGTGTAATAAAAAATGAGCAAAATTATCTCCCTCCCATGTAGCCTGTAGTTCTAACTTGACCATAGAAACGTAATAGTTAGAGTTCCAGGGAGCAAACACCTCACATTTGATGATCTAAATAGAACAATTTCCTTTATTCTTTGAAATGCAGGTTTGAATTGAGCATTTTCCAGATTGGAATTAGAGGTCCACATACTTCCATTAAGTTGGAAATAAGGATGAAATGAAATACATGCCAGTTACAAGAAAAGCAAAAACCTAAGGGCTGTTAAGATCTATCACCACAAAAATGTATAAAATAAGCTTAATGTCTGGAAGTTGGTCAGAAATCATAAAAACATCATTTTGGGTAAAATGTTAATGATTTTATGTAATAATGATGACACTGAGCAGAGAAATGTAACCTTTCTCTTGGTGTTTTAGGTTGACTACAAAGCCGACTACAACAGCTGGATGAAAGGCTGTGGCTGGGTGCCTTTCGGGTCCTTAGAGATGGAGAAGGTGAAGCGGGCCTCAGATATCCTTAATGAGGTAAAGCCACCGGGTGTGTCTGAGTGAGAGTTGTAAATATGTTGTGTTAAAACCCTCAAAGTCAATGGGAAGTGCCTCCTTTTTTTTTTTTATTTCAAAATTTTACGGTGGTACATAAGTTTAGGTTACATACATTCATTGCCTTTGCAGCACCCAAGTCAGAGCTACAAGCGTGTCCATCCTCCAGACAGTGTGCACTGCACCCATTAAGTGTGTGTTTGCCCATCCCCTCCTCCCCCCTCCCACCTGCTCAACACCAGTGCCTCCTTGACTGGTCCGTTCTCTAGTCTCTTTTGCTGAGGAAAAGAACTTACATGCATGAATTATCCAGGTAGACAAGTACAAACCATTATATTACCAAAATCATTTATGTTGGCCATTCACGATAGAAATATTTTTAACAACTTTATTGAGGTCTAATTTGCATACCATAAAATTCACCTGTGTTACTTTGACAAGTTTAAATAACTTCTTATCATTGTGTAGTCATCACTGCAATTGGATTTTAAAAATTTGAGCTACTAGCACCTCAAAAAGTTTCCTCAAAAAAATCCCTACTCTCACCTTCAGGCCCAGCAACCACTGATTTGCATTTTGTATCTAAAGTTTTACCTTTTCTAGAAATTTCTTTTGTATCTGGCTTCTTTCACTTGGCATAATGTTTCAGAGGCTCATCCACATGTCTGCATGTGCTTGCATAATTCATTCCTTTTTATTACTGAGTAGTAATTCTTTGTATGGATATACACATACCACAATTTTATTACTCTCTGCCAGTTGGTAGACATGTGGATTGTTTCCAATTTGGGGTGATTTGAATAATTCAGCTGTTATAGAAATCTTCTTTGAAGAATTATACCCCATATCATATTCTGGATGACTTGGAAGTAGTATATAAATTATTATCCAGTCTAAGAAAAAGTAGTGATGATCTTGAGACTCATAAAGCAGCAAGGTTATCTGTCCCTCCTCTGTCAACAGCTGAAAATTCTCGCTGTTGTCAGGTGAATATATTATCAAGGAGGACAGACTATAGAAAGGACAGAAGAACTGAATGAAGGTTGTGTCCCGCATTCAAGATTTTGTTGTTCTTGTTTGCTGCTTTTGTTTGTTTTTTGGTGAAAAACCATTTTGTCTGCTGAGAGGTCTTTCAGAAAACATTCTTTTGGGTTGGTGGTTTTCAGAAGTCTGAAGTTGAAAGAGCAATGTTACTGTAGATGCAGAAGTGGGATAATAAGCGCAAAGGAAGAGGGCTGGGGAAATAAACAGAGGAGAATATAGGGACAAGGGCAGCTGGCAGGTGCCAGCTCCCAGTTGGAACACCTCCCCGAGGTCCACTCCTCTGTGCCTTTTCAGTGCGTTAGAGATAACCATGCAATGACCACATTAAGGCTCAAAAGCCAAAGTCCTACCTGTCTTATTAATAATCCCTAGCTGTTTCCCTACTTGCTCAATTCCTCCTCGCTCACCTGCGGAGCTCCTTTATGCCAGTTGTTGATGGAGTAACAGGAAAAATGACATTCCTGAGAACCTGTTAGTGTCATGCAAGGACGCTCCAAATCTCCTTGCTTGCTTTTCTGTTAAGCCTTTGGAAAACTCTGTGATGTTTCTGGATTCTGCTTAGCTGAGAGTACTTTCTTTGGTGTCATAGGCAAGAAATTGAGAGAAGTCTGTCTGGTTACTGCAAACTGTGTGTGTCTGTACTGTCCCAACCCATCCAAAATTAAACTGCTTTTTAAAACACTGATTTTTGTATTGTATTAATCAAACCAATGGAGAATCTAGTACTTTCACATTTTAAAATCAGGAAAAATCCTCCTTGCTCCTCTAAAATAAATTTCAAGGATTTTGACATGTTAGCCTTTGGTGAATAATAATATGATTGTTTTTTCTCTTGTTGATTCACCAAACAGAAAAAATATCGCCAACACCCAGATACGCTCAAGTTTACCGCAATTGAAGATGCTCCAATTATAGTGCAGTCTAAAATTAACCAGGCCCAGAGGAGCGATGTAAGTGTTAATCCTATTTGTATTTTAATAAATGTTAACTAATATTAATACAAATAAATTTGTATCTCAAGTGTACTGATCACCTGCAGTTATGTAACCCAAAGAACTTCAATTATATGAGCAACTGTATAACCCCCCAGCTGTACTTTAATAAAGCACACTTATTTCATGTCTTTAGAGCAATGTATATTGTGCTAACTGTTCTTTTAGCCATTTGACATTGCTTTCTAAGGAAAAGGCAAAAGGTATTTCTTTTACCGACAAGAAAAACTACAAGCCTATTTCTAGGAAATACCAGAAAGAATGTATATTGGCACTATATCAAATGGAGGAGTCACATTTTAAGTCAGAGCTAAACCAAGAATCATACGTAATCAAAACCACCCAAATCCGTTTAACTGCCCATGAGGTACCGTGTTTCCCCGAAAATAAGACCTACCCATAAAATAAACCCTAGCAGGATTTCTAAGCATTTGAGCAATATAAGCCCTACCCCGAAAATAAGACCTAGTGATGGGTGTGGCCATGCAGCGTATCTGCACAACCCATGCATTTCATCACAGAGCCGTAAAGAAGACAGGCAGCCCTTCACATCTCATCTGTCCCATGAGAGCTCTATTGCTCGACATGAGAGATTGGGGCCAATGGTTTTAAAGGAAATAGAGTTGCAAGAAATTCAGGATGAAATTCGGGGTTTGGAGAGTTATGATGATGTTCCAGAAGAAGACGACTTAGCTATATTTGAATAAATGTAGATTGTTGTACCGTACTTAAAAAAAAAATAACACATCCCCTGATAATAAGCCCTAGGGTGTCTTCTTGAGGAAAAATAAACATAAGATCCTGTCTTATTTTCGGGGAAACACGGTATAATGTAGGTGTTTGGTGTATTCCACCTTATTTGCCTTTCCTGTGCTCAGGAAAGCGTCTGCAAGTTAACATTTTCATTGGATCAGCCCCCTGGGCTAATTTCCACCAGGTGCCCCTACCTAGACCCAGAGGTTCCTAGACAGCACCAAGGGGTCTTTGCAAGACTGAGCCATCACTAAGGCGGGACCCTATGCAACTGCATGATTGACCTTGAATGCCTACAGATACTTGCATGTAATATGGGGACATGCACAGAGTCCCTTAAACCACCTCTGTTCAATATGGTCAACTTTGAAATTATCTTCCGGTGTCATTAAACGTTTCTCTCTATTTATTTGTTTATGCATTTTTTTCTCCCCCAGATTGCTTACAAAGCCAAAGGAGAGGAAATTATTCACAAATACAACATGCCGGCAGACCTGCCCCAGTTCATCCAGGCTAAAGTTAACGCCTACAACATCAGCGAGGTGCGTGTGTGCACTCACGCATGCTGATGTGCATGTCCAGCCTTTATCATACTAGCGTGGTCTCTGAGTTATATTCAAATGACATTTTTCTTTCAGAATATGTACAAAGCAGACCTGAAAGACTTGAGCAAGAAGGGATATGACCTGAGAACTGATGCGATTCCCATCAGAGCTGCCAAAGCTGCCAGGCAGGCAGCAAGCGATGTGAGTCCACTCGTGGTCACACGTGTGTGACAAGCGAATGTGGGCAGGTGGACTTGGGGTTTGCCCGTTACCCAAAAGTTGTCATGTGTGCTGTCCCCAGCTGCAAGCAAGTCTGGGTGAAAACTATTCAGGAAGGAAATTTCCCTAAATAGATCTGAATATTCTTGGAGGAAAGGATTTATGTAACTTTCTACTGATCGGTTCTAACAAATCCCCCTAATTTAAAATTCTCCTCTCTAAAATGACTTACCATTTAAGTCATAATAGCCTCCTGATGGTAAAATTTTATTTCAAAACTTTCTTAATTGATATGATTTCCCTGTTTCCCTTGCTTCTATTTTTTCCTTCATTACTTCTATAGACTGGTGAATTGGCTCCAAGATTCACAGTCCCTAATAGTCATTAGGTTCCATTAAAGTTAAAAATTTTATTTTTTGTTTCGATTTTTAATTTTTTAAAATTGACATGTAATAATGGTACATATTTATGGGGTACATAGTGACATGACACATGTAATGTACAGTGATCAGATCTGAGTAATTAGCATATCCATCATTGCAAACGTTTATCATTTCTTTGTGCTGGGAACATTCAGTGTACTCTTTCTAGCTATTTGAAACTGTATAATATTTTAATGTTAACTATAGTCATCCTACAGTGGTATAGAACACTAGAGCTCATTCTGCCTATCTAGCTATAACTTTGTACCCTTTTACAAATCTCTCCCTATCTCCCTTCTCTCCTCCTTTCCCAGCTTCTAGTATCCTCTGTTCTACTTCTTACTTCTATGAGATCAATGTTTTTTAAGCTAAAAAAATTATTCCTTATCCTATTTTACTTTAACCCAGATGTGAGCTGAAGTCACTTTGCTCTTCGAGATTTAAATAAAATTGGCTCAGGTTTCCACCTGTTGTCCTATAGGAAGTGGAATGACTCCCAATACCCTCTGGGTTTCTGCAAATGATCTGAGGTTTGCGTTTCCCTCCAGCGACCAGTCTGCACATGACGTTTTTTGTGTGTGTGTGTGTGCTCACCAGGCTCTCCTGTACGTCTTCTTCTCTTTCTGCTCTGCAGGACACAAACACAGCCCCTTCCTTTTGATTTCCCCCATCCCAGGCACAACTTGACTGACGGTTTGAAATGAGGTTTACCTCGCATCAATGTAAATAAGTTACAATTGTATAACAAATGTCCTTGTCCTGAAATGTCCTTTCACCCAGAATTTCTCACTGACACCCTTTCTCTGTGGGTGCTTGCCACCGACACCCGACTTTCCACAAATGTTCCCCCACATCTCAGTGTCCCAGGGTCCTCTTCCGGCCTCCCCAGGGATGCTCAGTCCCCCTCACTTTATAATTCAGAGCCAATTAATGTTTACCCGCTCCTGGCTCTGGGTCTCCCTTCAAATATCCAAGGATTCGTTAAAATTCTACTACTGTTACTAAAATTCTACCACTACTATTATACTAAAATTCCATCTCTAATCAAATAGCCAGCTACCTGGGGCTCAAGCAGCACAATGTAATTGGCAGAAATTGTGAAAGAGATTTCATTCTCTACCGGTGTCTAAGTGAAAAGGAACAATACAGAGATTTATTTTGTCACTGATACGAATCATGGTAACACCCCCATCTAACCTCTCTTGGGTGGGCAGCTGCCAACAATCTAATGGGTTATAAATAACATTTTTATTTTAATAGGCTACACTTCAAAGTATATACAGTTGAATAGCTAATGGTTTGGTTATGGAAATACAGTAATTTGTGGAAAGTTCAATTACTTTAAATTATGGCCTCATTGTTCTGTAAAACCTTCAAAATGACATTTTAAATTATGCCCACCTTTGTTCCCAATAGGTTCAGTACAAAAAAGATTATGAAAAAGCTAAAGGGAAAATGGTTGGCTTCCAAAGTATCCAAGATGATCCTAAACTGGTTCATTACATGAATGTGGCCAAGATACAGTCGGACCGGGAATATAAAAAAGACTATGAGAAGACCAAGACCAAATACAATACGCCCCATGATATGTTCAACGTCGTGGCGGCTAAGAAAGCCCAGGATGTTGCCAGCAATGTCAACTATAAGCATTCTCTCCATCATTACACCTACCTCCCTGATGCCATGGACCTGGAGTTGTCTAAAAACATGATGCACATACAGAGTGATGTAAGTGACATTCACTCCACAAGAAAATCCCCCTGTAAGTTCAGAGCCTGCCATGAAAGGAACCACTGCCTGGCCCTCACCCCTCTCTTCTCCCATCTGCAGAACGCCTACAAGGAAGACTACAACACCTGGATGAAAGGCATCGGCTGGATCCCCATTGGCAGTCTCGACGTAGAAAAAGTGAAGAAGGCGGGTGATGCCCTGAATGAAAAGAAGTACAGGCAACATCCAGACACCCTCAAATTTACCAGCATCGTGGACTCCCCAGTTATGGTCCAGGCAAAACAGAACACCCAGCAAGTCAGTGATGTGAGTACAAGGGAAGGGAGAGGGCAGAGGAGACTGAGGGAAGCTTTTCAGAAAAGTAAATATCGGTTCTCCATTTTTATTCTTTGGGGCCAATATCTGTTCACTTTAAATTTATTATTTTGGTTCTTAAATTTAAAAATACAATTAGAATTATTTTTAGTTTGGGCATTAACATTTTCTTTTTCTTCTGTCTGGCTTTTTACATTCCTTTTAAAATCTTTTTCCTTTTCGACTGCCATTGAAATACTGTGTTATTGGATAAATCTGACATGATGAGAAAAGTTCTATTCTAGGAGTACACACACACACACACACACACACACACACACAGAATTTAAGCTTCAGTCCCAGACGCTTTACTGTGGCACAGTCATTGTAGTCAATTCTATATTGAGTTGCTTGTATTTGCTTTTCCTGTATAAAATATTGATACAGAGAAGTGATACACATGAAAGTATGTTTTTGCCCCTAAGAATTCAGCATACACAATCATTCTAGAGACTTTTAACTTATGTCTTGGTGGAGATTAGTATTGCTGGCCTGCCTGTCCAGGAACAGTGTCTACGCTCTGGCTAAAGTCAAGGTGTCTAAAGGAAACTTTCTAAAGGAAAGTTTGGTGTATAGAAAAGTTAAAGAGACATCCAAATCACTCACTTGTTAATTCATTTAATGAATGCTCTTTGAACACCTACCATGTGCCAGGCATTGTATTATGTGCTGATGGTGTAAAGATGAGATAGATGAGGATGGGTAGGATATAAGAGTTCACAAGAATATAGGACAAGTGCATATGACAAAGACATGGATACAAAGAGAGCACTGCCACACAGAGAGATGAATGCTGCAGGAGAGGGATGTGTTAGGTAAATACAAGGGAAGTGCTTTGTACAAGAGTAACTGCCTACTAGAGTTTTCCTGACAAATAAGGGAAGGGCGCAGGATGGAACAGACAAGAAGGAATGAATGGAAGGACGTGAAGGGTTCAGGACTATAATCTGATCAGTGAGGGTCTTATATGCTATTTTTTAAGAGTCTGGATATTATGGTGTAAGAAATGGGAGATATTGAAGATTATAATCCACTCAGTTGCATTATCAGGCCTGTGTTTTAAAGGATAACTTTGGCAAAAATTTCAGAGACTTTGCAGGGGGTGGGGGGGAGGTTGGAGGCATGAAAATGAATTATCATGGAAGGCTGCAATAGAAATCCCAGGAAAGACTTAGTTGGACTTAAACTTAGGCAGTAGCAGTGGGAAAGAAGGAGCTGTTTAGAAGGTAGAATTCATGAGATTCTGTGAACGCTTAGATATTGTTAATAAAGGCAGTGAGGAATTAAAGCTAATTCTTGGGTTCCTAGAAGAAATTATTTAGCTATCAGCCATTCAGATTTTACTTTTGGTACATATATACCGGTTTACATATGATATTCCACATAGACATGCCTAGGAAATGGGGGTATATGTAATACACGGCAGTTAAGAGATTGAAAATCTATTTGTCATTCTGGTTCCAGTTTTAGGAATTAAGCAATCTATTTCTATTACCAAGAGGAGGATATAGTAAGATTCCTACATCATATACTTTGATGTCTTTCAGTGAAAAGTGTATGTAATTCTTTAAAATAACAATACAGGGTAAATAGGAAGTGGTAAGCCTTTTAAGTGTACTGGATTTGTGTATAAGAACCCACATATTATCAAGAAATTATTATACGCTTTCACTGATACAA
>VSMD01013817.1:0-32915 GCA_008750895.1 Mirza zaza | reverse complement strand
ACCCGCCCCCCTCCTTCCTCCCCGCTGCCCAATACCCTATTACTGTAGTACCTATGTGTCCACTTAGCTGCTGCTCAGTTAATACCAGTTTGCTGGTGAATATATGTGGTGCTTGTTTTTCCATTCTTGGGATACTTCACTTAGTAATATGGGTTCCAGCTCTAATCAGGAAAATATAAGATGTGCTATATCACCGTTGTTTCTTAGAGCTGAATAGTACTCCATGGTATACATATACCACATTTTATTAATCCATTCTTGGATTGATGGGCACTTGGGCTGTTTCCACAGCCTTGCGATTATGAATTGTGCTGCTATAAACATTCGAGTGCAGATGTCTTTTTTGTAGAGGGTCATTGGATTTTTGGGTAGATGCCCAGTAGTGGAATTGCTGGATCAAATGGTAGATTCACTTGTATCGCTTTAAGGTATCTCCATATTGCTTTCCACAGAGGTTGAACTGCTTTGCAGTCCCACCAGCAGTGTAGGAGTGTTCCTCTCTCTCCGCATCCACGCCAGCATTTGTTATTTGGAGACTTTTTGATAAAGGCCATTCTCACTGGAGTTAAGTGATATCTCATTGTAGTTTTGATTTGCATTTCCCTGATGATTAGAGATGGTGAGCATTTTTTCATATGTTTGTTGGCCATTCTTCTGTCTTCTTTAGAAAAGTTTCTGTTCAAGTCTTTTGCCCACTTTTTAACAGGGTTATTTGATTTTTTTCTTGCTGATTTTCATGAGTTCTAAGTATATTCTAGTTATCAGCCCTTTATCAGATGTGTAGGATGCAAAAATTTTCTCCCATTCTGTAGGTTGTCTGTTTACTTTCATGACTGTTTCTTTGGCTGTGCAGAAGCTTTTTAGTTTCATCATGTCCCATTTATTTATTTTTGTTGCTGCTTTGATTGCCTTTGGGGACTTCTTCATAAACTCTTTGCCTAGGCCAATGTCTAGGAGAGTGTTTCCAACATTTTCTTCTAGAATTCTAATAGTTTCATACCTTAGGTTTAAGTCTGTTATCCAGCACAAGTTGATCTTTGTGAGAGGTGAAAGGTGTGAGTCCTGCTTTAGCCTTCTACAAGTGGCTATCCAGTTTTCCCAGCACCATTTATTGAAAAGGGATTCTTTTCTCCAGCATATGTTTTTGTCTGCTTTGTCAAAGATTAGATGGCTATATGAGGATGGTTTTATATCAGGATTCTCAGCTCTGTTCCACTGGTCAATATTCCTATTTTTGTGCCAATACCAGATTGTTTTAATTACTACAGCTTTGTAGTATAGTTTGATATCTGGCATATTAATACCTCCCATTTTGTTTTTGTTGCCTAGAATTGCTCTTGATATTCAGGGCCTTCTTTGGTTCCATACAAAGCATAAAATTATTTTTTCTATATCTGTGAAGAATGCTGATGGGATTTTAATAGGTATTGCATTGAATCTGTAGATAAGTTTGGGTAGTATAGACATTTTAATGATGTTGAGTCTGCCGATCCACAAGCATGGAATGGATTTCCATCTCTTTACATCCTCTGCTATTTCTTTCCTTAGTGTTTCATAGTTCTCCCTGTAGAGGTCTTTTACCTCCTTGGTTAAGTATATTCCTAGGTACTTTAATTTCTTTGTTGCTATTGTGAAGGGAATGAGTCTTTAATTTGGTTCTCCATTTGACTGTTGTTGGCGTATATGAATGCCTCTGATTTCTGTGTATTGATTTTGTATCCTGAGACTTTACTAAATTCATTTATCAGTTCCAGGAGTTTCTTGGTTGAATCTTTGGGGTTTTCTAAATATAATATCATATCATCAGCAAAGAGTGAAAGGTTGATCTCTTCTGCCCCTATTTGGATGCCTTTAATTCCACTCTCCTGTCTGATTGCTGTAGCCAGGACTTCCAGCACTATGTTGAATAGAAGTGGAGATAGTTGGCAGCCTTGTCTGGTTCCAGTTCTAAGTGGGAATGCTTTCAGTTTTTCCCCATTCAGTATGATGTTGGCTATGGGTCTGTCATATATGGCTTGTATCATTTTTAGGTATGTCCTTTCTATGCCTATTTTCTTAAGTGTTTGTATCATGAAAGGGTGTTGAATTTTGTCAAAAGCTTTTTCTGCATCTATTGAAAGAATCGTGTGGTCTTTGTTTTTGCTTCTGTTTGTGCGGTGAATTGCATTTATAGATTTACATATGTTGAACCATCTCTGCATCCCTGGGATGAAGCCCACTTAGTCGTGATGGATTATTTTTTTGATAAGCATCTGGATTCGGTTAGCTAAGATTTTGTTGAAAATTTTTGCATCTATATTCATTAGGGATATTGGTCTGTAGTTTTCTCTTTTTTTTTGCATCCTTTCCTGGTTTTGGTATCAGAGTAATATTCGCTTCATAAAAGGTGTTGGGGAGGTTTCCGTTCTTCTCGATGTTGTGGAATAGTTTCTGCAAAATAGGTACTAGTTCTTCTTTGTAAGTGTGGTAAAATTCAGGTGTGAAACCATCTGGACCAGGACTTTTCTTTTTAGGGAGATTTTTAATTGCTGTTTCTATTTCAGCTATTGAGATTGGTCTGTTCTGGGAATCTATTTCTTCCTGATTGAGCCTAGGGAGGCTGTGTGTTTCTAGCAATTTGTCCATTTCCTCCACATTTTTCAGTTTTTTTGAATAAATATTTTTGTAGTACTCATAAATTATATCTTGTATCTCACTTACAGAACATTCTACCCAAAATCCACTGAATATACATTCTTCTCATCAGCACATGGGACATTCTCTAAGATTGACCATAACCTAGGACACAAAGTAAACCTCAAGAAATTTAAAAAAATAGAAATCATACCATGTATGTTCTCAGATCACAGTGGAATAAAAGTAGAAATCAACCGTAACAGAAACTCACATTTCTACACAAAAACGTGGAAATTAAACAACCTCCTACTAAATGATTACTTCATAAATGAAGAAATCAAGATGGAAATAAAAAAATTCTATGAAGAAAATGACAATGGAGAGACAAGTTATCAAATCCTCTGGGACACAGCTAAAGCAGTTCTGAGAGGAAAGTTTATCTCCATAAATGCCTATAACCAAAAGTCAAAAAGATCACAAATAGACAATCTAATGAAACGACTCAAAAAGCTGGAAAAAGAACAGACCAGCCTCAAACCCAGCAGAAGAAGTGAAATCAACAAGATCAAATCAGAACTAAACGAAATTGAAAACAGGGAAGCTATTCAGGAGATTAATAAAACAAAAAATGGGTTCTTTGAAAAAATAAACAAAATTGACACGCCACTGGCTAAGCTAACGAAAAGCAGAAAAGAGAAATCTCTAATAAAGTTAAATATTTTAAAATGCATTACCAAGCACTTAACTGTATGCCAGGGAAAAATAGGTTCAGCTGTAAAATATTCCCAGTAAGAAAAATTATGTGGGAGAAACAGAAAGTATGGGGATATGGTTGAAAATCTTGTTGGAGGGACCTTCCGGACTATAACATCAAAAGAACAAAAAGCAAGGTGCAAATTATGATTTGCACCTCCTTTGCTCTTTCCCTCTAGTGTCTTCCTTTCACTTCTGGTCAACTTGTCAAAACAGTTTAGGAGAATCTGTTTCAGGATCAAGGGACCTGAATAATGGTTTTAGTGTCCCAAAGAACTAGATAGCTGTGAAATAGTTGAAATATTTTAGTTATTCATATCTAATCACAGGATGGGTTTTTTTTTTTTTTTTTTGCATTTTTCCACTGAGCAGCTGAAAATCTTCTAGGACTGGAGCCCTTAGCCACACTCTACTTGTGTACCAATTTCCAGTGTCTTAAAATAGATCTTTCAATGAATACTAATATTCTCATAAGAAACCACCCTGAGGCCAGCAAAATCCTGACAAGAAGAATTTGCTTTGAAATGTGCCAAACATTAAGGCTTTTATTTATCGTGGGAGTTGCTGAGACTGTTGACAAATCCCAAAAGATGCTGTGTGGAAAAGTTCTAAGAAAATGGTTACATCTCACCATCTAGAGTTCTCCAGAAGAACTCAGATGCAGAGCCTGAGTGAATCATTATCTTTGTAGGAAAAAACTTCCAGGTTGCAGATGAGGTTAGCCAGTGCTTTGTCTGATCCAGCCCTTGGTGAAATCTTGTTCATAGAATTAGCAGAGGAGAAGCATCACTCTTTTCACCCCTGATGGGCCCAGGAGAAAAGCATGTCAGGAGGGTGGTGACAATGGCAAACTGCCTCCTGGAAACTGGAAATCACAAAGATAAGGGACTCTGATGTCTCATTGGTACAGTGGGGTTCTAGAACCATGTTAATGGCTTCAGGATGGTAACAGGGGGAAAGCACTAGTCTGGAAGTATTCCCGGTCTCTAATCCCAGCTCTCTATGAATCAATCCTGTGACTTTGGGTAAGTCACTTTTTCTCACTCTGGGCCTTAGTTTTATCTTTTATAAAATAAGTAAAAAAATTCCAAGTGTCCAGTGTGATAACCCCTAACTACATGCGAATTAAATTACACCAAATTACAATTTACTTTCTCAGTCACACTAGTTAAATCCCAGTGCCACGTGTGAGTAGTTCCTGCCATATTAACGGCACAGATAATAAATCATTTCCATCATAACAGAAAATTCTATTCAATAATACTGATAGAGATGATGTATTCTGGTCTTTTCTAACTCAGAAATTCTGAATCCATGCCCACACACCATCTGTATCAGCCAGGATTATAAGGCATGGACTCCTGGCCCTAGAACAGTAGCCTTTGTCTGCTAAACAAGATAATGAGGATGGCATTTGTAACAGAGTGGGGAGACGTTGGCTGGGACCAGCATTCACCCACAAGCAGATGCAACAAAGAACACAAAGAATAACCCTACAAAGAGGAATGAGGGAGAGAGCTGGCTGGCCAGATGGCACTCCTGGATTCCCATTCCTAAACCTCCCACTTGATCAGACCTCTGAAAGGGGCGGAAATAGTAGACCCAGTCCTCAGAGAATAGGGCCTTTTATTATTTACTTACCCATAACCAGTTAACTCAGGATAATTCAGAATTTAGAACCTGGTTAATGCCATAAGAACTAAACTCCAAAACAACCAAACTCCTGAGATGATAGTGTTATGGATTGACTTTTCCAGCAAGCCCATGGGGAAGATGTAACTCGTAATTATGATCTCCCTGTGCCTGAGAACATAAAATTCATAGAACCAAATTCAAGATACCTTATTTGCTTAGCTCCTATTCTTTCCTTAGACACAACTGAGTTTTGGTTGCTATTGTGGTTGTTGAGTTTTTAATTATTAAGTCAAAGAGAGTTCTGAGCAAAGAAGAAGGGTGTTTTTGGAAGGATATGGGGATCCAAGCCAATAGGAAATAAATTCTGTACATTATTCATTCTAATGAGTTGCAACAAAATCTACAGCTGACTCTCATTTAATCATAGCCTCAGGGTCCAGACAGCTGCGCCAATAGGAAACCCACAGCAGCACTCTCCGCCCAAAGCTTACATTCTCTACTCAACCTATGTCAGCCCTTTCTCTAATAAAACAAGACCGAGGCCAAACATTTACCTAGCACTAGTTATGCAAATTGACATGCTTCCAAAAGCTTTAGGTGTATTTGCTCATTTAATCAATGCAGTAAACTTATGAGTAGGTAATGTTATTGTTCCCATTCTGTAGTACAAAACTGAGGCACAAAAAATTTAAATGATTTGCACAAGATCACACAGCTGGGAAATGATAGAAAGTAATCCTGTACTTAGGAACTCTACTTTTAGAATCTCTATGTTTCACCATGATTCTATATAGCCTTTCTAAATGAATTAGGTTTTTGCCTGAAAACCAGCTTGTAAAAGGCAGAATGTATGTAAAAAATACAGTTTCAAGGTTAACACACAATACAAAAGGAGACAGAAAGAACACAGTGGCTGTAACAGGAGCTGGGGTGAATTTGGTTGGCCCTGTTGAATCCAAATTGTGACCATAATTGTCATGCAAATCAAAACCCTGAACACATCCTAGTGACCGCAGCCCTTGCTAAGGCAGTATTAACTAACTGGGCTTTTTCTTTTCTTTTCTTACTCTGAAAATACAACAAACAGTGAAATAGTAAGAAGGAAGAACATTATAAAGAGCACAAGGACATAAAAAAGAGATATAGATAAGCAAGAAGTTATGAGTATAAATATGACTCATGTGGAAGGAAGCCCACTTTAGAATGGGTAGGAACTTATGATGTCTGTCATCGTTTAAGAGGTTACAACAAGTACATTGAGGGACAAGTCTCTTCTTCGGAGGCATGATGCCTGTACTTCAGGGAGCTGCTGTCTCACAGTTAGTAAATTTGCTAAGACAGCAGTCAGTGCTAGACTCTCCCAAAGACTGATATCAGAGAAAGTCAAGAGGTCAATGTGCAGTCACAGGGCAGCTATGATTTGTCAAGGAAACAACCCTCTCCTATGAAACAGTCATATGAGAGAATTTAATGCTTTTGCTAAGACATTGAGGGATATAAGTAGCAACCTAAAAAATAATAGTTTAACTGAGGGCTATGTGGCAACTTCTTTTGTACTCACTTTGTACTGATTGCTACTTTATCTTCCGTGGAAAACATTCTGTATTTGTTTCCTAGAAATAGAGACCTGCTCCAGGAAGGTTTTACTGCCAAAGCTAGTCTTTCCATCGCCAGTATTCCCATTTTCAGCACACATGTGCACACACACATATACACCACTCCATCTGGGTTCTAGCAGCAAAGTCATAAGCCTTAAGCATTCCACTTTCCAGATCTCCACTGTTTCTGTTCATGCCCTTTTACACACTTATTGCCCTCTTCCATTCCCTAAATGATGAGTTCTTCCTCAGAGGTGGAATGTATACGTTTTAGATCCAGCCATTACTATGTTTGTATCTGATTTTAGCCACTTGGTAGCTTTGTTAATATAGGAAATGGAAAATTTTCTTATCCCTTGTGAGCCTTATTTTCCTCATCTGTAAAATAAAACTGGTGGCTCCTACTTCATGGGGTTATTAGGTGCAGATAAAATGTTTGGAATATAATAAATGTTTAAATGACCAGTTTCTTTTAAATATTTCTTCCTGTCTTAGGTCCAGAGGCTAGACAATATTATATATTAATAAGTGCTTATTAAATGTGTGTATGAAGGAAAGAATGATTGAATGAGAATGGTTTTTCCATGAATAACAATTGTTCTGAGTTTGACACAATAAAAACACCCTACTAAGTTAAGTAGATTCTGGTTTTTTTATTTTCCTAAGTCCTTGTCCCTGTCTTCCTATCAAGTACACACCCCAATCTCTTTTGTTCATGTCATTAAAATGACATATCTGACTACAGAGGTATTTGGAATCAAATGAAGTTATGAGCTGTGTAGCCCTAAAAGACAGGAAAATGATGAAAATAATTCAGAATAGAACCAAGCAGTTAAATTTAACCAAGTGCTAAAGCAGCATGAATTGCAAAGTTCCTTGAATAGACAGAAGAAAAGATACTGAGAGACTCAAACTCAGAATACTGGGCACTCTGTTCTGTTTAAGTTTTAGAGTCCCTGCCACAGTGACCACAAAGAGCCTGCAAATAAATTTTGATCAGGGTCCTGCACAATATCTCTAGTTCTTATGTAACCTTCACTAGTTGAAAAGATAATAACTGTCTCATTATCAAATAAGGACCTTTTAACTTGGAGAAAATTTGGAAATAATTATAGACATGTTCAAGGGTATCATGGTCTTAATATTTTGTATTAATTATGTGCTTGATATTTTAAGAGTTTATAATGTTTAAAAGAATTTTGCCTTTGAGAGTAACATACCAGCATTATGATTCCAATGTGAAATGTGTAAATGAGTAATTGATTTAGACATATGATTTGAAGTTGAAATCTTATTATGTGTATATAATCAATGTGGAATCATTTAACATAAATTTAACATTTTTATTTTCATAAGATTATGTATTTGAAGGAGTGATTTAAATGCTCTAAGTATTTTTGGCTTGTCAACTATTTTAAATTTTTAAAAAGGAAATTTAAGATATGAAATTAATAAGTTGAGCTTAAAATATTTAAGAGTTTTATATTTAAGGCTTTATATAGGGCAGAACATTAATCGAAGTCCCTTTAAAATTAAGGGACATATATTTGGTAAATGTTATAAGTACAAAAAAAGACGTGTAATTTTTTCTTACCTCTTACTTTTCTTCTTAAAAGTAAGAAAAAATTAGATTGTTGAATTAAAATAAATTAAATATTAAAGATTAAATAACATCTGGATTATCTTTTCTGTTAATTAGTACCTTACTAAAGAACACCAAATCTTGTCTTGTCAGTTCACCATACCTGGTTGTTTCATTTTTCTCTTTGCTGAATCTCCCAGAACAGATTAAAGATTTGGATAGCAGCCACAGGAGGCGCCAGACCATGGGGCTCTAAACCATCACAGAAATACATCAAAAAAATAATTTAGGGTAGCTTGGGTTTTTTAATCTACCCATAATGGACAAAAAGTGTAAGTGTAGCCTCCTCTCCATCATGGGGAGAATAAAGAAGGATGGAGGTGGGGAATAAGAAATCAGGAGAAAAAGGAAAAGAATAGCACAAAGCAACAGCAACAGGAAAATAAAACAAAATGAAAACTACCAACCCTGAACTGAAGTCAGCCAGCTGGATAAGCTGAGTACAAGCCAGCTCATGACTCGGAATGTCATTCCTGCATGACCAGGAGAGGACCGATCCTGAGGACTAAATATCAAGCCATTTCATATGCATTGCAAAAAAAAAAAAAAAAAAAGACAGACAGAAAGAAAAACAAAACCGGAGTGAAAAAAGGAACTGCACAAAAGCAGCAAGCATTTACATAAACATATTTTGATATTTTGGAAGATATTTTGTACCCTTAAGCATGCAAGCTATTTCTGTCTATAGTGAGTGAAAATGACCTATAATCAGCTATGACTACCAAAATGTGGTCACATAAAAGATAATTCCAAATAAATTACATTAGATTAGATTAGCACATGTAATAAATGCCTTAGTTTGAATATAGAGAATGAGATATATGCTTTATTAATGGACAGTTAGCTCCTTACTAATAAATATCAAACAAAAATTAAGAACATTGGTTTGAATGGTGTGCTGACTTATGACCAGTTGGGGTGCCCACATGGGATGGGAGACTTAGGATAGCTATAATTCTAGATACTTAAACTATACTTAGGCCAAATTTCCATAAAGCCTTATGGAGCACTAGCAGTTTCAATGGGCATTCTTACTCAAATGGTATGCTTTGACTTATAAAACTAACAGAAAGTGCTGAAATGTGTGTAGAGGAAAAAATGTGAAAATAGAAAACCAAGAATTAGACAATAGAATAGGCATTCTGATATTAATAGGTCATTTCATATTTTTAATTTCAGCATATTTTCAGGGTACAAATGTTTAGGTTGTATATACTGCCCTTGCTCCATCTAAGTCAGGGCTTCAAGTGTGCCCATCCCCTAGCCGGTGTGCACCGCTCCCATTAGGTGTGAATAAACCCATCCACTCCTCCCCCTTCCCATCTGCTGGATACCAGGTGAATAGGTCATTTCAAGCTAATTCCACCAAAATAAGATTGTTTTACAGAGAAACAATCTTAAAAACCAGGGAAGAAGTAAGTCAGACCACCCATTGATGCCAAAGGATGTACGATTCTACAAAGGCTGATGTTAGAAGTAGTGTAGCCCCTGGATCTCTGGGAGATAGACCATTTTTTAGATTGGGTGGGGCTGGCCTTTCTCTTTTAAAAAGTACCAATCAACATGACCTAGCAATGAGAAAAAACAAACAACTAACATCAACAACATGGAGGAATCACAGTATGTTGAGCTAAAGAAGGCAGATCCAAGAGTGCACTCTATGTTTCCATTTGCAAGAGGTTCAAGAACAGGTGATGTTAGAAATTATAAAAATGCCTTGGGACAGACTTAAATGTGGTATGAAGGAAATTTCTGTGGTGAACTTTCTGCCATCATCTGAATGGCAGTTACATGTATATATTTGTCATAATTCATTGAGCCTGAGAGTTTTTCAATTTCACTGTGTTTAAATTATATCTCAATGAAGTATTTTAGCATAAGCTGACACACATACACACAAATGAGTTACTATTACATACACACCACAGGGACTAAATTGAAAAAGATGGAAACTACCTGGTATTGGCAAGAATATGAAGTAGCTGCCTAACCAGTGCCCAGCTCATACACTGCTCTTGAAAATATAAACTCGTACAATAACATTGGGAAAAATGCTTGGCAGTTTCTATTAAAGCTAAATACATACCTATGTTATGGCCCAGAAAATCCACTCCTAGGTATATATTTCTAACATAAATGTTCACATGAGTGCACCAAAGATTTGTACATATTTTTGCAATAATTCCCAATTGGAAACTGTCAAAATATTCGTCAAAAGTAGAATGAATAAAGAAATTGTAGACCAGCAATACAATGGAAAGCTACTAATTTTATGCAACAATATGAGTGAATCTCGCTAATATAGAGTAGAGCATCCGAATATTTTCTCCCATTCTATAGATTATCTGTTTGCTATTATGATAGTTTTCTTGGCTGTGCAGAAGCTGTTACACAACCAATAAAGGGCTAATAACTAGAATCTATATAGAACTCAGGAAAATCAGCAAGAAAAAATAAAACAGCCCTATCAAAAATCCAGCAAAGGGCATGAACAGAAACTTTTCAAAAGAAGATATACCAATGGCCAAGAAACATATAAAAAACGTTCAACATCTCTAAATATCAGGGAAATGCAAATCAAAACCACAATGAGATATCACTTATCTCCAGTGAGAATGGCCTTTATCAAAAAGTCCCAAAACAATAAAAGTCGGTGTGGATGTGGAGAGATAGGAACCCTCATGCACTGCTGGTGGGACTACAAACTAGTACAACCTCTGTGGAAAGTAATATGGAAATACCTCAAAGAGATGCAAGTAGAGCTACCATTTGATCCAGCAATTCTATTACTAGGTATCTCCCCAAAGGAACAAAAGACATTCTATAAAAAAGACATCTCTACTCTAATGTTTATAGCAGCACAATTCACAACTGCAAAGATGTAGAAACAACCCAAGTGCCCATCA
The DNA here is from genome assembly GCA_008750895.1 of Mirza zaza. NCBI lineage: Eukaryota > Metazoa > Chordata > Mammalia > Primates > Cheirogaleidae > Mirza > Mirza zaza. Next base: position 21,765 of record VSMD01013817.1, on the reverse strand, counting down.
ATACATGAGTAGATTAATAAAATGTGGTATATGTATACCATGGGGTTCTACTCAGCCACAAAAAACAATGGCGATATAGCACCTCTTGTATTATCCTGGATAGAGCTGGAGCCCATTCTACTAAGTGAAGTATCTTAAGAATGGAAAAACAAGCAGCACATGTACTCACTATCAAATTGGTATTAACTGATCAACACTTAAGTGCACATATAGTAGTAACATTCATCTGGTGTTGGGCAGGTGGTAGGGGGAGGAGGGAATGAGTATATTCACACCTAATGGGTGAATCCATCTGGGAGATGGACAGGCTTGAAGTTCTGACTCAGGTGGAGCAAAGGCAATATATGTAATCTAAACATCTGTAATGCCATAATATGCTGAAATTAAAAAAAATTAAATAAAGTATTTTTATACCTAAAAAAATACCCAAATCCATCTTCATAGATAATAAAAACATTCTGCTCTGAAAAGCATCATTTTGGTAAGGAAATAGCCCTTAAAAATAATTTTATGGTCAAGTTTACTCAGAGAAACAATAAGAACAAGAGTCTTAGAGAACCTGTGGGGTGTTATGTCAAGTGGATCCACTGATTGTTCTAGTTCTTCAAGACAGTTTCTTGGGTACTTTGTGATTCTGGCTTCTCTGAGAAGATCAACTGCCTGGAGGAATTGTATAGAGATGTCAGACCAAGGTGCAGGTGGAAGATGAGACAATAAACATAAACATAGAAAGAAAAGATGCTAGCCTACATCCATTTGGAAGAGGTTATCTTTGGACAGATCAACTCCTGAAAACTAATGACCCAGCAGGTATCATCTTGAGAGGAGAGGAAAAGCTGTTTCCTGAGTCATCCCCAATGATGAACAGTGCTAGATGGAGTAGCTACTATTGGCTTATCAGCCACAGACCAGGTTTAGTACCACGGATGTGCCTTCCTTGCAACTAGTGCCAGGCTGGCCTGTTGTTTCCTAGGTGGATAAATGAGCCCCAAATGGGGCAGTGAATGGAAAATTTCTTCAGTGACAAGAAAACATGTGGAAACTTGAGATTGGTGCTGGTTAGTTCAAAAGTTAATGTGAGTTTAGTGATTGCCTTTTGCATGAGTGGGGAGATAGACAGACATGGCTCAGTATCAGAATTCAACCTTGGTATCTAATAAATGTCAAATTCACTAGATCTTTGCAGAAGAAATAGAATTAGTGGTGTAGAGAAATTGATATGATTGAGAATAGGGAACTCAATCTGTTTTGTCTTCTGTGCTACTTAAATACATTTCTTAATACATGGTGAAAAATAGTGTTGAATTAACATTGCTTTGTAGAAAAGCCATCTTAACTATTACAGAGGCTGGGTGAAGTTTTAGCATTAGTTGCAACAAATCAGAGATGTTAAACCACGTATTTCCTGATTCTTTGTTGTTACTTCCTGCCTCTATTCTGCTCACAAAACCAAGTTGGAGCACTTCAGGGAAGCAGTGTCTCCCTTACTTGAGTGAGTTCTTTCCATGTTCTTCCTTTTAACTCTTGTAAATCTTTCAGATATGTACCCATTTGCTTTGGTCCCACCTTCAGAGCGAAATAAGGCTGAGCCTTTAATAAGTCTCCAGTGTAAAGTTATCATTATTCTGAACCATGTATAAACAGGATGTAAAAGCACTTGCAGAATAAGAGCAACAGAATCAGAAAGATTTTAGCATGCAGCATGATCATATTCACAAAAAGGGGAGCAGAGAGTACCGTGGGGAGGTGCTAGTAGGCTGGTATTGTATGGGATTTGAAGGCTAATTCAGGGTATGCTTTAACTACTCCAGTATCAGAATTCAATTTCTGCAGAGTTTAAGCTACGCAACAAAAGGAACTTGGTTAAAAGAAAGTGTGATTATAGAGGATTAAGGGAATAAGACAAATAGCATATATGACTAAATATTCAGCGAAGGTTCAGCCAACTCATTTTGCAGAATTTTAGAAGTAAAATATCTTTGAGAATGATGAAGCCTAATCCTTTGATTTCATGGTTCAGGAGAGATAAGTCTTGTACAGGGACAGTGGCAGTGCCAAGACTAGAATGCTGGTAATCAGCTTCCTGGGCCGATTTTCTTTCCATTGCACCAGGATCATTTGGATGCTGACGCTTGTTTATAGGAGTCAAGGTCGAACATAGAGATGGGCTAGTCAGCTGGCCTATAGAAGTCCCTACTGTTTGCCTTCCAGGAGTTGTCACCCATCTCCCTCAGAAACGGAGAAGTCTCTTCCAATTAAACTTTATTGACAAAAACAGGTGGTTTTCCATAGTTTGCTGATTTGACTGTTTTAGAATATTGCATTAAAATGTACTTTTTCATGATTACAGAGTTTTGGAATGCTCTTAAGTTTTGTACCAGAGGCAAATGCTTCATGTACCTCATCCTGGTTCCAACTCTGGTCTTACCACTTCTTAGTTAGCAGAAAGAGGTAACCACCTCCTAGAGAGGAATCTTCTACCTTGCATCCGGTAAGGTACAGGAACTTAACTAGTCACAGAAAATAGAAGTCACCCTCCTCATGTTTTCTTTAACATATTTCCTGCATAGTTTGTGATTATTTCATTCCCCATGTTTAATTCTTAAGAATCCCTAATTATTATATACAGGGCATGAAAATATCACCCATCTACTTAGGCTTCATCAGCCTGAAGCTTTCAAAATAATTAGAATAAAAACCAGCACATTTTAATGAGCCACAGGTGGAAGAGTGGGCCTGGTTAGAGAGGAAAGATGAAAGGAGGGATTACCTTAAGCTACCATAGAAAGATCCAGCTGCCACATCTTTTTCAAGAAATTCAGTTAAATTTTTTGCAGAGGTGTCATCATATAGAGGAACATTGCCATAGAGAAATTGTGAAGAAAAGAGAGAATGCTTTAGAATCAGACAGATTTGAATCTTATACTGCCTTGTCCTAGAACAGTTTAACTATTGTGATCATTGCAGCATCTAATGATAATAATTTATTTATTGAAAAAATGTTTACTAGGTACCTACTAGGTGCTAGGCATAAATATGAAAGCATAGGAACCATCAGGGGAAAGCACTAGATTGTTGCCTTCATGGGGCTTGCATTATAGTAGGGAAACACATAATAAAAAAACAGACATAATAAATAAACCAACAATATAATGGGTTAGAAGGTGATAAATACTATGAAAAAAAGTGCACAGTAGGGTAAAGGGGATCAGCAGTGCTGGATGGAGGGGCAGGTTGTAATTTTAAGTAAAGTTATCAGAGCAGGCTTTATTGAGAAGGTGCCTTTTGAGCAAAGACCCAAAGAAGGTGAAGATAGTGTTCATGCAGGTATTTGGAGGAAGGGGTTTCCCACAGAAAGAATAGTCAGTGCAAATGCCATCCTGCAGGAGTGTCCCTGGCAAAGTGAAGTCATAGCCCTGGGGCAGGGGGTCTAGGAGGAGATGAGGTGGGAGAGGCAGAGAGAATTAGGTCACAGGGGACCTTGGAGACTTATGCAGACTTGTGTTTGCTCTGAGGGCAGTGGGGATCTATTGCAGAATCACAAGCATAGGAATGACACAACCTGACTTCTGTTTCAGAGAAGTCACACTGACTGCTACTTGGAGAACTACAAATGCAGGAGTGGAAGCAGGGAACCCCATTTAGGGGGCTCTTGCCATAATCCAAGCAAGAGACAATTGGAGCTCATACCAGCCGGTAGTGGCAGAAGTCGGGAGAAGTTATCAGATTTCAGATATATTTTAGCTATATAGCCAATAGAATGTCCTAATGGGCTGGATATAGGGTATGAGAGAAAGCATAGAGTTGACACTGATTCCAAGATTTTGGTCTGAGCAACCGAACGGAAGAAATTACAACCAACTGAAATGGGAAGTCTGTGAGAGAGGTAAGTTTGATAGGGAAGATCGAGAGTTCAGTTTGGGACTTATTAAATTTGAAGTGTCAATCACATAACCAAGTGGAAATGTTAAGTGGGAAGTTGGATATACAATTACATAATAATAATAATAATAATATCAGTATCAATAATAAAATAATTTCTAGAAGTGCCAAGCAAATGTCTAAGTAATTTACATGTTTTATTATCCCTACTTTACAGATCAGGTTCAGAGAGGTTAAGTAACTTGGCCTGATCAGGGGTTGGGCCTGATCCAGCCACTACCTATTTTTTTAAGTAAAGTTATTGGAACACAGCCACACTAATTGTTTACATAGTGCCTGTAGTTGCTTTCATGATATAATGGTGGAGTTGAGTAATTGTAAAAGAGACCTTATGGTCTAAAAAGCCAAAATATTTATTATCAACCCTTAACAGAAAAGTTTGCCAATTCTCACCCTAGATGATTCAAATATTCAGTGGTAGACTCTGGATTCCAACCCAGCCAGAATGCACACAGCCTAGCCACTATGCTCCACTTTCTCCCAATGATATGCAAACCTGTTCTAATTTTTAACATAAAAATGAACATTATTTGTATTTTTCTAGAAGTCACTGGACTCAACATTTTTGCCGTAAGTCCTAAGCCTTTTTTATACTTGGGATAAAATAAACACATTTGCTGTGAATAATGGTTAGGGACCCAGATCTAGGGGAATTAAGCATTTCTAGATATCTCATGTATGCTTTCTTGGAATAAAAGGAGCACGATGAAGGTTCTGGTATGGAAAGGGAAAAGGGGCATATTGGTGGAAGAAAGGTGGCATTTTAAGGGCATGGAAACTTGAGGCCCTGTCTCAAGAGGGAGCTTGGCAATGTGAAAGGTGCTAAGGTATATAGACAGCGAAAGAACTGATGCACAGAGCACTGTTTTCCTGACTAGGAATATGAGGGAGTTTCACTAACTCTGAGCTTACCATTAGGGTAAAATTTGCTATCTGTTCATTCTATACCTAGAGACCTCACAGCCTATTCTTCATTCATAATGTAAATAGGCCAGTGTCTAGCCCATACTTTGTAACATTGAAGGCCATAGTTTTTGGCTACACTATGAAAGCCTCTTCCCTAACACATGTCAAGATATTTGAACACATGAAAGAAGCCCCAAGGACATGGGGAGGGCCATGGTTGTGGAGGTAGTAGCTCTCGAAGTTTGGGCTTAAATTGAGCAAGCGTAGAGCACCCAAAATTGATTTGGGGCTTGGAAACTTTTATAAGAGGATTAAATGAAATGAATAAAATCATTTAAATAAAGTGCTCATTAGAGTGCCTGGTGTATGGTAGGTGCTCAATAAACGGTAGAGTGATAATGATTATAACGGAAAATAATAGTAAGTAAGTAAGTAATAGTAAGTAAAATAATAATAGTAAGTCATTGTTCCCTGGTCAGTAGGGAGGGAGATGAGATTCATAGGCTCTGGGTTTCAGAGAAGCTCTGAGATGCTTTAACTGATAGATAGGAGACATTTGTAGCTATCGCACTTGGGAATGCCAAGGCATCTGCTAAAGAGAGTGAAATTAATTTGTTGGCTTTCACCCCTAAGGCAGATAAACACTGCCCATGTTTACTCTACCCATTTGCTCAGCAAACCCTTTGATCCATGAATTTGATCCACAGTGAAAGGATAAATTTCAGCCCAGCCCTCTGGAAACACAGCAGATTGTCGATGAGAAGATTCCACCCCGGCACAGTCTGTCTGTTAAAGGACAAAGCTTTGGTATTGATGATAGTGTTATTTTCTGAGCCAGAAGCAGAGCTGTGTCCAAGCCTTCACTGTTAATGGCAGCATTAAAAAGTGTCAAGACTAGACAATCCTGGCTCTTTTACACCCTCTATAGCACCTCAAGGCCAGTATTTCTTCTATGGCTGGCATCATTACTGGACTGCAGACTTTGGGGCTTGGTTTGCTACTAGTGAATTGTTAGCAAGTATAAAATTGATGATGAGCAGCACCAATGCCAAAAAGAGTGATTGGTTATTAAGGCTTTTAGGGAGGATACAGTTATCAAGCCTCCATAGAGGTTACCAATGAGTAAATAAAAACGTCTCCTGACAGCTTTTTCAATCCCAAGGAGTGCTGTCTTCTCTTACGTCATTTCTCCATTTCACACCTGATGGGAGCTTACTGTCTTTGACTATCAGCTAAAGTGGAAGTAAACAAAAAAACTCTCATTAATGCTCCTCTCAAATCCCACCTACAACAGCAGGAATGATGCTTTTCAAGCTTTCTTCAAAACTCAAATTCAAACTCAATCAAATTCATTTTGAGACATATTTAGTAAGCATTTTCAATGCTTCTAGAACTTTGTTAGCCATTACTGGGGACCACAATAGTCCAAGGTCTGTGTGTGTGTGTATAAAATTTGCTGTGGTAAATGCATAAAGTACTTCCTGCTAAAAAATAAAAAAACACAGAACTTAAGTTTAAACCCTCTTGTATAGTCCAAAATTATGATAAAATGAGTAAGAATTGTCAGACAGGCATTTTTACCTGGGACTCCCAAGGGATGGATGTTAGCTGGTCAATATTTTGAAACATACATGACAAATTTGATTGTGTCATTTCACTTGATGGTGAACAGGCACTAGGGTATTTATTCTCACTGATTGAAATTCCTGTTGTACTTCCATTATTGTACTTGTAGTGTTATATAGCCACTCTGTCCCCTGCTAGACTGTTAAGATAGCAAATGCAGTACTCATCTCTATTAACCCTGACCTACCGTGCAACGTGTGGTCCAGAACAGCTGATAATCAAATGCCAATAGCTTCCATATAAAGGCAAGTGAATAAATGAATGTCAAAAATAGAGTACTGACAAAATTACTTGAATAATTTGGGCAAAAATCTATGTTCTTCAAGTGCCCTCTGCAAAGATGTTCCCAAAGATATCCACATTCTAATCCCCAGAACCTGTGAATGTGTTACCTCACGTGGCAAAACGGACTTTGCAGATGTGATTAAGTTAAGGATTTGGAGATGGGAAAATTATTCAGAAATATCTCAGTGGACCCAATGTAATCATGAGTGTTCTTGTAAAAAGGAAGCAAGAGATCAGCATGAGGAGAAAGAGAAGTGATAGTGCAGCTACAGGTTGGAGCGATGTGAGAAACAGATCATGAGCAAAGGAATGCAGGCAGTCTCCAGATGCTTAAAAGGGCACAGATTCGCCCCTCAGAGCCTCCAGCAGGAACCAAACCAGCCAATGCCCTGATTTTAGTCTCATAAAACTCATAATGAATTTCTGACCTCCAGAACTGTGAGAAGAGATTTGTGTTGTTTTAAGGCACTAAGTTTGTAGTAATTTGTTGCAGCAGCAATAAAAAGTGAATACAGATTTTGGTATCTGAAAATGGGATGCTGCTGTGCCTAAAATTGTAGATGTGGCTTTGGAATTGGGTAGTGGATAGAGGGTTAAAGAATTTTGAGGAGAATGAGAGATTACCTCGAATAGACTATTGGTAAATATATGAATATTAAAGGTGCTACCAGAAGAGGGCTCAGAAGGAAGTAAGTGGTATGATAGAGAAAATGCAAATCATAAAAAAATATTTAAATTGTCATGAAAAAACTGTTGATGAAAATATGGATGTTGAAGGAGCTGCTGCCAATAGCTCAAAAAAAAAAAAAAAAACTGGTAACATGTCATTGGAAACTGGAGGGAAAGGCATCATTGTTACATAGTGGCAGAAAGCTCAGCTGAAGTGTGTCATGCAGTATTATGGAAAAATTTATAAACGTTGAACTTAGATATTTATCTGAGAAGATTTCCAAACAAAGTGTTAAGGTGAAGCCTGGTTTCTCTTTGCTGTGTATAGTAAAATGTGAAAGGGAATGGATAAATTGAGAGAAGAACCATTGAAAAAAACGGAACAAAGACGTAATGATTTTGGAAATGGTTAGCCTATCTACATTATAAAAGAAACCAAAATTAAGAGATTCTCTGAAGGTAAATGGAAGGGTATTGCTATAAAGCCTTTTGCTAGATCCCTGGAAGAGACAAAAGGGCAACATTATTCAGTCACACTGAGGGTTCTTTGAAGTAATTAGTTGTGTGGATCATGAGTCCCCTCAGTCATCTCAGCAGAAGCCAAAAGTAGAAGTGAGATTATCTAGAAAAGACCTGTGTAGAAATATCTTGTCTAATCGACTAAATCCCTGAGATATAACAGGAGACCCACATGTTTCCTGAGGATGTTATGCCAGTAGAAATACTGTTTCTCAGCCGCTGGGGATCCTATTAGTTTGTGTAGAAGCAGAAAACCAGCCCAAATTTGTTTTATTATTAACATTTGTTTTAAGAGCAGTTCAGCTTTGTGAGGAAGCAGGCCACCATCAAAAGTATAATATTCCAATATATAGAGAGAATGGTGATCTTCCAGGGAAGAAAAGAAAAACAAAAGATTGTTATGCCTTCTATTAGAGCATTTTTCTTTTCTCCTTGGAAAAAAGATGTGAAAGAAGGAAGGTGGAGAGCTATGGCTATAGGCTTCTTCGTATCTCTCTCCGGTCATCCTTGCTAGAGCAGCCTATGCTGTTTGAACACCAGCTAAACACAAACTACTTCACAATATGATCTCCAGCCGAAACCACTCCACTGAAATTCACACACAGACACCCAATTGCTTACTGACAAGGTCCACCTGAATGCTGCGCAGATTTCTCATATTTGGAGGCCCAAAGCAGAAATTGTCTTCGTCTATAAACTTACCCTGCTCTGGAGTCTGTGAATAGCAAGCACCTCCATATTCAGTCACCAAAAACAGAGACCTGAGCATCAGAGTCAGCTCCCCTTTCTCCCTCACCCCTTACATCTGATTCCCCACTGAGATCTGTTCATTCCACATGTGTGATATGCCTTATATCCACACTTGCCTCTCCATTCCCTGTGCCACTCACTAATTGTAAGCCCCAGAAATACCTCCTTTGAACTATTTCACTATCACTGAAAGAGTCTGTTGACCTATGTTCTCACCTCCTCTAGTCTATCCTTCATGCAGACACTAAAACTTATCTTTTGTTTTTAAATTAGAATTGGGGGGGATGTAAATAAAATTCAAATACAGTTTCACTGTGATATACCTATATCTATAGACACACAGAGAGTGACATGCAAAATAAAGTTCCTTACATTTCCCCAGTTCACTCTATCTCCAGAAGTAACCATACTTAACATATTAATGGGTGTCCTCTCAGATCTTTTCCTACCCATTTATGTAAACTTGCACTCATACACATACTCATTGCTATTTAAACATAAATGGAATTATATTTTTTATGTCTCAATTTATAGATTGATGTATTAACAATGTCTTGGAGATCATTTCATGTTAGTATATATATATTAAGATCTAACATTTATTTAGTAATTATTTTGTGCTACACACTGTTCTAAGTATTTGAGATGTATTATCTCACCTAACTCTCACACTGACTCTATATAGTCAGAATTGTTATCAGTATCACCGTTTTACACATCAGACAAAAGATGCATAGAGAGGTTAAATAGCTTCCTCAAAATCCATAGTTGGGGGGCAGTAGAGGAGGGATTAAAAAATAGACAACATGGCCGGGCGCGGTGGCTCAAGCCTGTAATCCTAGCTCTCTGTGAGGCCGAGGTGGGCGGATCCTTTGAGCTCAGGAGTTCGAGACCAGCCTGAGCAAGAGCGAGACCCCATCTCTACTATAAATAGAAAGAAATTAATTGGCCAACTAATATATATAGAAAAAATTAGCCGGGCATGGTGGCACATGCCTGTAGTCCCAGCTACTTGGGAGGCTGAGGCAGCAGGATTGCTTGAGCCCAGGAGTTTGAGGTTGCTGTGAGCTAGGCTGACGCCATGGCACTCACTCTAGCCTGGGCAATAAAGTGAGACTCTGTCTCAAAAAAAAAAAAAAAATAGACAACATGATTCCAGAAACCACACTCAGTCATTTCATGGTGATACCTCAATCATTTAAACAAATGCATTATTTTAGTAAATGTTCCAGAAGTAACTTTTGAACATATGCCCCATACTAAAGAACTGAGGATAGAGGGCCTGAGAAGAGATTCAAGGTCCCTGCTCCTCTGAAGCTTACATTCTAGCAGGATAACACCCATAATATGTTTTACTGTAATTTAAAATTATTTTTCTACTGAAGAACATTTAGAATGTTTTTTAAACAATAACATAATGAATGTTATTGTACAGAATATACATTGTGTGCTCCTGAGTGATTATTTCTATAGGACAGATTCCTAGAAACAGAATTGTTAATACGGCAAATACACACATGTAAAATTTTGATATGTGTTGCCAAATCACCACCAATGTTTACCTCCATAAACAGTGCATGAGATGCCTGGTTTTGGGCAGTTTTACCATTTTTATACTTGAGCAAAATGTACATTCTTTAATCATTCATCTTTAATCATGGGTAGAAGAACAAACATATACCTAATAGGTCAAGTTAGTTAATTGTGTTGTTCAGATCATTGATAGCCCTTCTGAATTATAAAAAGTATAAAAAAATCCTCAACAAATTTCAAAGAGTAGTTATCATACAAATCATACCTGTCCACATGCATCCTAGAATTAGTAATAAAAAGTTAAATAGAAAATGCATTCTCTTGTGCACAATAAAAAAAAAAAGAAAATGCATTCATATTTTGAAATTTAAAAAAACACTTCTAAATAAGCCATGGATTAGAGAGAAATCCTATTAATAATTTCAAAAATGTGCAAATATTTATACATATATGATAATAAATATAGTATATATGAAAATTTGTGAGATACAACTTTAATAAAATATATAGTCATAAAATATGTATATTAGAAAAGAAGAACATGAAAATTAACAAGCTAAGTACCCATTTTAAGAATTAAAAATAATAACAGAATAAATTCAAATAGTGAAAACAGATACTAAAAATAATAGCAGAAGTCAATTAAAAGGAAAAATATGACTAAAGTCAACAAAGTCAAAAGTTAGTTCTTTGAGAAACCTGACAAATAGACAACCACTATCAAAACTAATCAAGAAAAAAGATAGAAGCTACAAATAATATTATAAATGAAAAGAAAAAATATAGCTACAGATAAAATAGAAATTTAAAAGATAATACAAAGACTTACCTATGTTACAGAATACAAGGTCAATTTAGATTTCTATATAAAAGTAACCAACATTATAACAGCACAATTCATAATCGCAAGGCTGTGGAAACAGCCCAAGTGCCCATCAATTCATGAGTGGATTAATAAAATGTGGTATATGTATACCATGGAGTACTATTCAGCTCTAAGAAACAACGGTGATATAGCACATCTTATATTTTCCTGGTTAGAACCCATACTACAAAGTGAAGTATCCCAAGAATGGAAAAACAAGCACCACATATACTCACCAGCAAACTGGTATTAACTGAGCAGCACCTAAGTGGACACATAAAAACTACAGTAATTGGGTATTGGGCAGGTGGGTGGGGGGAGGGTAGTGGGTATATACATACATAATGAGTGAGATGTGCACCATCTGGGGGATGGTCATGCTGGAAACTCAGACTTGTGGGGAGGGGAAGGGAATTTTTTGAAACCTTAAAATTTGTACCCCCATAATATGCCGAAATAAAAAAAAAAGTAACCAACAAACAGAAAATATTAATAGCATGAAAGAATCAAGTAGGTAAGAAGTTTTTTGGGGTTTTTTATTTTATTTTTTTCCGGGATGAAAAATCAGAAGCTATGGAAGTGTGCTTCAGCCACTTGAAAAGAGCAAAACAGTGTGTAGAAATTCACACTGTGAACTTTTATCCAAGAAGGAATACAGGAGCTCAACAGAAAAAGTGAAACTCCGAATACTTTGAAAGGAACAGCACAGGTGGTTCCAATGGAAAACTGAGAGTCTTCAGATGGTGACTTTTCAGAGCCAGAGAGGAGAGAGAGACTTTCTCTGTGATACTCACCCCACTGGAGAGGCGTGCCATCCAGGCCACGAGGAGCTCCTTGATCCACCCCAGGACTGGATGTGACTTGGTGAGCAGTGAGGAGTCTGTGGAGAGTGGCATCAGGAAGTGCTTTGCATGCGCTCCCAGACCCCGCATCAATAGAAGGAAGCCATTCCTGATCCTAACTCCTAGGGGACCTTATGGAAATCTGCCAGCCAATTCCGGCAGTGATCACAGACAGGGAGAGGCACCCAACTGAGATTTGCCATCTAATCTGGAGCAGAGAAGACCACAGCCAGGACTGAGAGGCAAGTAGGGAGTGGGGTCTTGCCTTGGGCATGGTAGTCAGTCACCCTTCCCCACACACATACTTCAGGAGGACCAGGAGAGGTGCGGCCTGGGAACTGCACTTTCTATCCCAGGCAGGGAGTTTAGAGGCCTGGGGCAATTTTGTGATCTGAGCACTGACTGCTTGGGACTTGAGCGTCTGTTATGTCCTCCTGCCAGTGGCAAGCCCTGCAGGGTCAAGAGCCTGGTAACTGAAAGGTGCCACTACTGTCTGCTGGGCTGTGGAGCCTGGGCCGGCTCCTCTCTCCCCTTGCAGGCTCTTTTGTATGGCAGGGCCGTTCCACTCCTCCTTGGAACATTGTCCCAGCAGCCAGGGAACTGCCCTCTGATCCCTCACTGGCGCCACCGCTTGGTGCTGGCTCTTGGGGAGCCAGAACGTGGCTTGTCCTAACCAGCCCCCACCTGGTTTTGCCTGCTCCACCTGTCTTGGTGGCAGAGCACAGGACGGGGACCCATGAGGAGTTCCATGGGCCCGCCCGTCACCTGGAACATTAAGTGATTCTACTAGTTAACAAAGGTCAAGAGTAAACCCTATGACCACCACCACAGTTGGCACAGTCTCTTGCTAGCACCACCTACTGGCCAGAATGTCAACCTGCAGAGCCCATCACAACATCTACTGACACAATTGCACAGTATTCAGGAAGGAGACAAGTGTTACATGACCTCAGCTACCACAATTACCCATGCCATCCAGGTTACTCAAGAGACTTTGAGCCCATTCACCCACAGGGTACACTACTAATACAGCTAGTATTTGACAAAGCTATCACACTAAGACTATTTACAACCAGGAACATCTTACAAAATCTATGCCACGCCCCTGCCACCCCCATCATGGCTGACACTGTGCTCACTATTGAGGGACCTGAGGGCAGGGTAGCCTAGTCCAGCTCTGCCTAGCTTCACCCCACTTTAGGGTGTACTTTGCCCATTTTTAGTGGGGTTGTTTGATTTTTTTCTTGCTGATTTTTCCTGAGTTCTATATAGATTCTAGTTAACAGCCTTTTACTGGATGTGTAGCATGTGAATCTATTCTCGCATTCTGTAGGTTGTCTGTTTGCTCTCTTGATGGTTTCTTTGGTTGTGCAGAAGCTTTTTTAATTTGATCAGGTCTCATTTATTTATTTTTGTTGTTGCTGTGATTTACTTTGGGGTCTTCTTCATAAATTATTTTCCTAGGCTGATGTCAATAAGAATTTTTCCAACCTCTTCTTCTAGAATTCTTATAGCTCCATGCCTTCAGTTTAAGTCTGTTATCCATCGTGAATTAATGTCTGTGAGTGGCGAGAATACAGATACTGTTTCAGTCCTCTTTCTGATCTACTAGTCTACAAGCTTTTAGGTGTGGACTAGGAAGAACATCTATGCAGGGCTGTCAGTGACTAGGTGGTTCCTCCTGCCACTCTCAGGATCTTCTCCTGAAGTCACATATTCAGAACCAATGCTGAAATAAACTTGGCATTATATTTGGTGCAAAAATATCTAGATAAAATATACCCAAGGGTATTCTAGTGCTGGCATATAGCGGTTACATTTTATTCTAAAAGTTTTACTTATTATGTTAGAGAACAAAGCAGCTAGGTCTCTTACTTATTATGTTGCCTATTATGTTACAAAACAAAGCAATCAGGATAGAAAATCTTTCACCTGTTCTGACTACCACATCTGAAGCAATCAACATACTAAGGACTCTGTCAATCATACTATTATCTAAATACAGATCAAGACTAGACAGAATGATGAAAAGTTATACTAACTGGCTATTAATTGAGTAGATAAAATTCTAGGGAAGGAAGGTAGATTAACAAAGGTAAAAGATAAAAAATCCTGAAAATTTAAAATAAGCCACCACTTATTGATTAAGAAACAGCTCAGGCTCATGTTAACATAGGCTAAACATCCTAAAATGTATCTTTTGTAACTCACAGCCCTGTTTTCATTATGAAGTATTGGTATACTGCAAGCTCATTTGTTGGGCCAAACAGTATAATGAATGCTTTACTTTTTCAGTTTTCAAGGAAAATTTGCAATCTTGGGAATTTTTTGAACACTAATGACCTATTAGAATGACAAGAATGGAGAATTAGATACCATGGACTTACAAAAAGATAAGCAAACATCTCCCAACACATCAGATATCTAAGCATTGGAATAAAATTGACAGTGCCTTCTTCTATATATCCTGATATTGTTCCTCCATTAATACAAGTTTGGGTTGTTACTGTGTTTGAAGTTAGACTAAAAATGGGGATAAATGTAAAATCTTGTTGGTTAAGTGTATTTTCTATTTCTTACTATTGGTGTTAAGAATATCTTCTGGGATTGGCCTTTTTCGCTCAGCATGAGTCATGAAAGAATAAGATCCACCCAACCCATCGTAATTATCCAACCTGTTTGTTCCTTTTAATTGCTGAGTAGTATTCCATGGTATGGATGCACCTGTATGCTTAACCATTCACCCATTGAAGGTCATTGGAGTTGTTTCCAGATTTTGGCTGTTATAATTATTTTTTATATATATTTTTTATTATTTTTTTATTTTTTATTTATTTATTTTATTTTAGTGTATTATGGGGGTACAAGTGTTAAGGTTACTTATATTGCCCATGCCCCCTCCCCCCTCGAGTAAGAGCTTCAAGCATGTCTATCCCCCAAACGTTGCACATCTTACTCGTTGTGGTTGTATATGCCCCTCCCCACCTCCCCTCCTCCCCCCTCCCACCCTCCCGACACCTGATAAATGTTATTCCTATATGTCCACTTAGGTGTTGATCCATTAATAACAATTTGCTGATGAGTACATGTGGTGCTTGTTTTTCCATTCTTGAGATACTTCACTTAGTAAAATGGGTTCCACCTGTATCCAGGAATAAAAAAGAGGTGCTATATCACCATCGTTTCTTAAAGTTGAGTAGTATTCCATGGTATACATATACCACATTTTATTAATCCACTCACGAATTGATGGGCACTTGGGTTGTTTCCATAGCTTAGCAATTGTGAATTGTGCTGCTATAAACATTCGAGTGCAGGTGTCTTTTTCATAAAGTGACTTTGATCTTTTGGGTAGATGCCCAGTAGTGGAATTGCTGGATCAAATGGTAGATCTACTTGTATCGCTTTGAGGTATCTTCATATTGCTTTGCATAGAGTTTGAACTAGTTTTCAGTCCCACTAGCAGTGTAGGAGTGTTCCTCTCTCTCCACATCCACACCAGCATTTGTTGTTTGGGGACTTTTTGATAAAGGCCATTCTCACCAAAGTTAAGTGATATCTCATTGTGGTTTTGATTTGCATTTCCCTGATGATTAGAGATGTTGAACATTTTTTCATATGTTTGTTGGCCATTATTCTGTCTTCTTTTGAGAAATTTCTGTTCATGTCCTTTGCCCATTTTTTGATAGGGTTGTTTGATTTTTTCTTGCTGATTTTCCTGAGTTCTAAATAGATTCTAGTTATCAGTCCTTTATCAGATGTGTAGCTTGCAAAAATTTTCTACCATTCTGTGGGTTGTCTATTTGCTCTCTTGACAGTTTCTTTGGCTGTGCAGAAGCTTTTTAATTTGATCAGGTCCCATTTGTTTATTTTTGTTGCTGTTGTGATTGCCTTTGGGGTCTTCTTCATAAATTCTTTGCCTAGGCCAATGTGTAGAAGAGTATTCCCAACATTTTCCTCCAGAATTCTAATAGTTTCACACCTAAGGTTCAAGACTGCTATGCAGCATGAGTTGATTTTTGTGAGAGGTGAATGGTGTGGGTCTTGTTTCATTCTTCGACATGTGGCTATCCAGTTTTCCCAGCACCATTTATTGAATAAGGATTCTTTTCCCCAGTGTATGTTTTTGTCTGCTTTGTTGAAGATTAGTTGGCTATATGAGGATGGTTTTATATCTGGGTTCTCTGTTCTGTTCCATTGGTCAATGCAAAGTGTATCTTCCAGGCATTAGGCTGAACCTTCCTGCTGGAATGTCTATTACAACAACATTAAAGCTGTAAATCTCCTAAGATTCCAAATCCCAAATAAGTTTTTTTTATCTTTAACATACCTCAGCACTGCGATATACTACTGAAAAGAAAGAGTTGCTGTACTGATATTAGTATCTATGGAAAACCTCACACAATTTTATTGCTTTAAAAAGAGACCATCCTGGTCATCATAAAAGAATAAGGGACAATATAAGATAATCAATCTAGGTCAATGACTTTCTTGCTTGCTAGTGTAGATCAAGCATCAGGCACATGCAGAGGACATAGTGGTGTTCAATTTCTATTCGTTAAAAGATAAATGAATGGATTAATAAATGAATGAATAAAATTATTACAAAGTCAGGCAGTCCATTTATAGTTATGAAATGCAGACAATGAGGCTCACAAAACCCATATTACTGAGGGTGAGGATTGTTGGAGGAAGGTATAGAAAAGAACTATATTTTGAAGATATCAGCTTTAACGTTAAGCCTAAATTATCTTTAATAGCTACTAATGCATTCAGATTATTTTTCCTCATTGACATATAAAAGAAAATAGATATGAAATGAAAAAAATAGTATTAGCCTGAGGTAAACAAGGTTAAAAGAAATTATAAAGAAAATAGTTAAAACAATAAGATGATGACATTTTATTCAAGTATAATGGAAGAACTTCAGTGAAAATCTTAGGAAGTTGAGGACCAAAACATTACTACATATAGTGGTGGTAATTTTAAGAAAATGCTAGACTGGCCTAACTCAATGTCTGTGTTCCAGTAAATCAACCATTAGTGAAAGTAGAATCATTATCTACTAATTTGTCAATCATTGGAATACATTAGCCAGTGGATGGGTATTAGGCAAACATAAAACAAAGTACTGTGCACCTAGCAAATTTGGTTAGCAAATTCCACTGTGGATCTGTAAAATAATAATAAAATTTAAAAATACATCTTCAAACTGAATTTTTAAATGGTAGGGATTTTCACATTCAGAAAGAATGAGTATTTATACTCTATGGCTATTATAATATTGACTTATGTTCTGTCTATGCCTATTTTGTTGAGTTCTTAACATAAAAGGGTGCCGAATTTTGTCAAATGCTTTTTCTGCGTCTACAGAGAGGATCATATGGTCTTTGTTTTTGCTTCTATTTATGGGTAAATCACATTTATAGATTTGCGTATGTTGAACCATGCTTGCATCTCTGGGATGAAACTCACATGATTGTGGTGGATTATTTTTTTGATGTGCAGCTAAATTTGGTTTGCTAGGATTTTATTGAGAATTTTTGCATCTATATTCATAAGGGATATTGATATGTAGTTTTCTTTTTTGTTATGTCCTTTCCTGGCTTTGGTATCAAGGTGATATTGGCTTTGTAGAATGAGTTGAGGAGGATTCCTTTCTTCTCCATGTTGTGAAATAATTTCTGCAATATAAGTATCAGTTCTTCTTTGTAGGTCTGGTAAAATTTGGCCGTGAAAACCATCTGGTCTGGGACATTTTTGTTGGGAGATTTATCATCATTGCTTCAATTTTGTTACTTGATATTGGTGTGTTCAGGAGTTCTATTTCTTCTTGATTAAGCCTAGGGAGGTTGTTGTGTTCCCAAGAGTTCTTACATTTCCTCAATGTTTTCAAGTTTATGTGTATAGAGATTTTTAAAGTATTCATAAAGGATATTTTATATTTCTGTGGCATCAGTTGTAGTATCTCCTTTTTCATTCCACAGCCAAATGGGGAAAATTGAAAGCATTCCTGCTTAGAACTGGAACTAGACAAGGTTGTCCACTGTTACCACTTCTGTTCAACATAGTGCTGGAAGTTCTAGCCAGAGTAATCAGGCAAGAGAAGGAAATCAAAGGCACCCAAATGGGGAAAGAAGAAGTCAAACTATAACTCTCTGCTGATGATATGATCTTATATCTAGAAATCCCCAAAGATTCTGCCAAGAGACTCCTGGAATTGATAAATAAATACAGCAAAGTCTCAGGTTCAAATCAATGTACATAAATCAGTAGCATTCCTATGCACCAACAATGGTCAAGCTGAGAATCAAATCAAAGACTCAAGGCCGGGCGCGGTGGCTCAAGCCTGTAATCCTAGCTCTCTGGGAGGCCGAGGTGGGCGGATCATTTGAGCTCAGGAGTTCGAGACCAGCCTGAGCAAGAGTGAGACCCCATCTCTACTATAAATAGAAAGAAATTAATTGGCCAACTAATATATATAGAAAAAAAAAATTAGCCGGGCATGGTGGCACATGCCTGTAGTCCCAGCTACTTGGGAGGCTGAGGCAGCAGGATTGCTTGAGCCCAGGAGTTTGAGGTTGCTGTGAGCTAGGCTGATGCCACGGCACTCACTCTAGCCTGGGCAATAAAGTGAGACTCTGTCTCAAAAAAAAAAAAAAAAAAAATCAAAGACTCAAAACCTTTCCCGACAGCAACAACAACAAAAAACTAAATAAAATCCCTAGAAATATATTTAACCAAGGAGGGGATACACCTCTACAGGGAAAACCATGAAGGACTGAAGAAGGAAATCACAGGGGATGTAAACAAATGGGAAAATATATTATGCTCATGGACTGGCAAAATCAACATTGTTAAAATGTCTGTGCTACCCAAAGCAACTTGAAATTCCATGCAATCCCCATTTAAAATATCAATGTCATTTTTGGCAGATCTAGAAAAATAATTCTATGCTTTATATGGACCCAGAAAAGACCTTGAATAGTCAAAGCAACCTTAAGCAAAAAGAACAAATCTGGAGGCATCACTTTACTAGACATCAAGTTATACTATAAGGATATAGTAACCAAAACAGCATGGCATTGGCACAGGAACAGAGACATAGACTAATGGATCAGAACAGAGAACCCAGATATAAAACCATCCCCATATTGCTGTCTGATCTTTGACAAGCAGACAAAAACGTACAATGGGGAAAAGAATCCCTATTTAATAAATGGTGCTGGAAAAATTGGATAGTCATATGTAGAAGACTGAAACAGGATCCATACATCTCACATTCACAAACATTAATTCACAATAGATAATGACTTAAACCTAAGACATGAAACTATAAAAATTCTGGAAGAAGAGGTTGAAAAAACTCTTATTGCAGTCAGCCTAGGCAAAGAATTTATGAAGAACACTCCAAAGTCAATCAGAGCAACAACAAAAATAAATAAATGGGGCCTGATTAAAGTAAAGGGCTTCTGCACAGGCAAGGAAGCTATCAATAGAGCAAATATACAACTACACAATGGAAGAAAATATTTGCATGCTATACATCTGATAAAGGGCTACTAATAAGAATCTACAAAAAATTCAAGCAAATTGCATTTTAAGAATGATCAGGAGCTTTTCAACAAAAAAAGATAGACTAATGGCCAATAAACATGAAGAAACGCTCAACATCTCTAACCATCAGGGAAAACAAATCAAAACTATAATGCAATATCATTTAACTCCAGTGAGAATGGCTTTTATCAAAAAGTCCCCAAACAATAGATATGGTCATGGATCCAGAGAGAAAGGAACACTTATACACTGTTGATGGGACTGCAAACTACTTCCACCTCTATGGAAAGTAGTATGGAGATACCTCAAAGAACTAAAAGTAGACCTACCATTTGATCCAGCAATCCCACTACTGGAGAGCCACCCAAAAGAAAAAAAGTCACTTTATAAAAAAGACACCTGTGCCTACATGTTTATTGCAACACAATTCACGATTGTAAAAATATGGAACCAACCTAAGAGCCCACCAACCAAAGACTGAGTAAAGAAAATACGATATATACACACACACACATACACACACTGTGGAATACTGGTCAACAATATCAAAAAGAATGAAATAATTTCTTTTGCAACAACTTGATGGACCTTTAGGCCATTATTCTAAGTGAAGTAACGCAAGAATAAAGAACAAAATACTGCATGTTCTCACTTATAAGTCGGAACTAAGCAATGGGTGTGTATGGTCATACAAACTGATTTAATAGACATTGGAGACTCAGAATGGAGAAGGTAGGAGGGAGATTAAGGATGAAAAATTACCTATTGGGTTCACTTATACTATTCAGGTGACAGTTGTATTAAAAGCCTAGACTTCTCCACTATGTAACAAAAAATCACTTGTACCTCCTAAATCTGTTTAAATAAAAAGAAAAAGATTCATCATAAATTGAAAAATAAACCTACCCCAAATATCCCAACACAGATGATTTCATAGCATTTTTTTTCAATTGTTTCATGATATAATAATATAGTCTTACACAAACTCTTTCAGCAAATAGAGAATAAGAAGCAATTTTTAACTCTCAACTCATTTAATGAGGACAACATTATCCTGGTACTAAAACCTGACAAATACAATTTGAGAAAAGGAATTTTCAAACTATTATTATAGTTTCAAACTATTATACATCTATTATATACTCTCACACTATTATACTATTCAAACTATTATACATCTATATTGAGCATCTATATAGCATTTATACATCTATATTTCAACATCTATATTGAGCACAGATACAAAAGTTTTCAACTGAAAATTAGAAAAATTGATTAGAACAATAAATATAAAGGATAATTTTTCATCAACAAGATTTATCCCAGGAATGCAAATTTGGTTTCACATCCAAAAATCAAACACACTTATATCTCATTAATAGACTAAAGAAGAAAAATCACACAATCATTTCAATAGATGCAGAAAATGTACTTGGAAAAATTCAATCATTATCCTGATTTATAATTTGCTCAAAACAAATTTATGATGAATATTTATTTTTAAATAATGAATATTTATTTTTAAATATCACATATATGAGAAGAGACTTTTATACAGAATGTGTTTCCTGAAATGCTTACAAATCAACAATAAAAAAAGCAAACAACCCAATAAAAATAGGCAAAACATTTTAATGCACATACCTTAAGTCCATGGAAAGGTGATCAACATTAATTTGTCATCAGGAAAATTCAAACTAAATCCACAGTGATTTATAATTTGCTCAAATGTCTAAAATAAAAATGTGAAATACCAAATGTTGGCATGGATTTGTAGCAACTGGAACTCCCATACATTCCAAATGGGAGTGTAAAATGGCACAATCACCTTAATGAACTTCATGGCAGCTTTTTCTTAATGTTAAACATGTATATACCCTATGATGTAATTTCATTTCTAGATATTTACACAAGTGAAATTAAATTAGATTTCCACAAGAATATTCATAGTATCTTTATCTATAAAAGCCAAAAACTGGAGGCAACCCATATGTCCAGTAACAGGAGAAGTGATAAATTGTGATATATTTATAGAATTGAATACTACTCAGTGATAAAAAGAAATAGAACTCATAGATGAAGCAATATGAAAAAAAAATTTAAGATCATTTGTTTAATGAAAAACAGGACACTCAAGAGAATATATACTACATTATTCTTTTTGATAAGTATAAGAACAGATGAAATTAATCTATGATGATAGAAAGCATGAGTGGTTACTGTGATTAGGTAGTGAGAATAGAAAGCTCAAGAGGAAATTTTCTGGAGTGA